>CALZFC010000005.1:10350000-10425000 GCA_945643635.1 Allodiplogaster sudhausi
GGAGAGATAGAGAGAGATGCAGAGAAATATTGTACCCGGTGGTCTAACGGATAGCCGCGAACGGATCTGACCGAAGAAGTCCGAGCTTGGAATGAGAGTAACCTGAGAAGGGTTGAAGATGGAAGAGTTGAGGCCGTCCAAGAGTCATTCTAAGATGAGTCCGAAAGCGAAGGGAGGAAAAGAGAAGAGAGAAAAAAAGAGTAGCAGGCAAAATCGTTCCAAGAGATCATTTCAGCTCAATTTTACTTCCTCTTCAAAGTATTTACTTTGAGCTTCATCTGTTCAGGTGACTTTCTGCAGCTTTGTTGCCTATCTGCAAGCTTCACGAATATCATTGTAATTTTTCATTATAATTTTTTCATAATTCTTTAAGGCTAATTTTTTGAAATACTTTATTTCCCAGCCAAAATTTTGGAGGCATTTTGGAAGAAGTTTTAGGACGTTTCTTTCTTTCCTGGCTCGTTGCACGGCTCATCTCTTCCCTCACTGCTGCAGCTGCTTTCTAATGCGCATATTCTATCGCTCCCTCTCTGATTCATCCCCACCCCCCCCCCCCCCCCGGCTGCATTCCATACGCAATTGTCGCTTTCTTTCTTCCTCAATATCCGATATTCCTTCATTATGCTCTCTCTTTCTCTCCCGATTTCTCTTCCTCACTCACTCTCTCTCCCTCTCTCGCTCTCTGTGCTTACTCTGTATCCCTCTGTCTCTTTCTCTTTCCCTCGCGCTCTCTCTCTCCCTCTCTGTCTGGTAACTGCGTCTCTCTCTCTCTCTCTCTCTCTCTCTCTCTGAACATCTCATTTATCTTCTCCTCTTCCTCCCTGCCGTGCATACTTCTCTAATGCACACAAACACAGAGAAGCAGCAGACACCGGCCCTCTTTCCACTTATTACTTTATATATGAAGTGAGTGTGCTAAAGGTGAAGAGAGTCAAGAGATGTCGTATTTTTCAATAGAGAGTGCAGGGATATGAGAGAGCACGGAAAGAAAGAGACAGATAAGAGAATGTTGAGATGTCGACAGCATTTTCTCATCGAAGAGGTCAAGCGAACTTATTGAGAATAGTTTAATTTCCTTTTTCTTGAAATGTTTTTTTCCATTATTGTTCATTCCAAGTGCACTTTCTTGCTTGCATGGAGCGGAATCGATTCGGAGAATGAGACTCGGAATTCTAATTTCTTGCTTTATCAGTATGAAAACAGATTTGACAGTTCGCAATCTGCAATTTTATTAATATCAACTGTTATGAAAAAAATTATTTGCTGGACTCATATAATTTATCGCTGAACATTGTTAGTCGAGCCTACTACGTAGTGATATTTACATAAGCGTTACAGTACCGCGACAGTTGATTACAATGCGAAGGTCACGCCCCTGATCGAGAGTGGGCGGTGTGTTGCCCCCTCCTGTGATAGGCTACCGTACTGCGCACTAGAAAAGAACCAGGAGCGCTCGATTGTTTGTCGCCTTCTTTCTATGCGTGGGGCAGTCACGTTTTCCTGTTCGGACGTACATATAACAACAGTAAAATGAGGGGGAGAAGGAAGGAGAAAGTTAGAGAGGGAACAGAGAGAGAGAGAGAGAGAGGGAGAGGGAGAGAGAGAGAGAGGGAGGGAGGGAGAGAGAGAGAGGGAGAGAAAAAGTGAACAAGAAAGAGAGAGAGAGAGAGAGAGAGAGAGAGAGAGAGGAAAAGAGAAGAGATATAAAAATGTGTTGGTTCCTTTTTTCCTCCGCTGTTCCGCACACATCCTTCCGGCGATAATCTGCACGGGCGATCAGCGTCGTTCATTTCCACCTTCGCATTCGAGTCCCGGGAGAGGTGCCCCTGGTGAGAGAGAGAAAGAGAGAAAGGAGAAAGAGAGAAAGAGAGAAAGAGGGAAAGAGAGAAAGAGAGAAAGAAAGAAAGGGTGAAATAGAGACAGAGAGAAAGAGAGAAAGAAAAGAAAAAGAGAGAGCGAATGAGAGAAAGAGCGATAGAGTAGCCATGATACGGAGAGCCCAGCTGAATACGCTACTCGACAACGATGCACTGCGTTGATTCGGTCCCTGGAGAACGTCACAAGGAGGAGGAGGGAGTGAGAGGGAGAGTGAGAAGAGAGAAGAGAGAGGAGAGAAGAGAGAAGAGAGAAGAGAGAAGAGAGAGGACAGAGATCAGAAAATGCGAGAGGGAAAACTGGAAAAGCACCGGGAAAAGCAAGCAAGAAAGTGTGTGGCGACAAAACTACTCTTATGCGCCGGCAGCAGCAGAAGCCTGCCATCGTGAAAAGCAGCAAGAGAAGCAGCATATCTAGAGCCATATCCAGAGATCTGATGCCTTCTTTCAAAAAGGAAGAGAAGAGAGATAGAGAGAGAGAGATTAAAGGAACTATCCATGGAGTTTAAAAGCCGCTTGTGCAGAACTAACGTTTGAATTCGCGCATGATATTGCAAAAAGTTTTGGCGGTATGCTAGCACGGTATCTATCACCACAAACTAGACTGTGAAAGTCTTTTTCTCTCTGCCTCTCTTCTCTTCCCTTGAATCTCAAGCGTAGCTTGCCGCTTCGCACCTAGTTTTCACCTTCTTTCTGGTAGAATGAGGGTGTGCATGAGGACAAAATAGGCAAGGGGTAATGACGTCACTCCCTAAATTCTACAGTACGACGTGGGGAAAATGTGGTTTTTCTCCTCAGGGCCCCTTCAGGACGCTTTATCACTTTTCCTAATGATGTTTCTAGTTGGACCGGATAGTATTAACAAAAATTCTGCAACATTGTAATCTCCATGGACAGCTCCTTTAAAGAGAGAGAGAGATAGAGAGATATTAAAGAGAGTGAGCGAGATAGAGAGAGATTAAAGAGAGAGAGAGAGAGAGAGATAGAGAGAGAGAGAAAGAGAGAGGAAGGAAGTGACTGAAGAACTTGAAAAGCTGCTAAAATTTGGTTTTAACAGACACACCGCCCTGCCGCTTTTAGCTTACATCAACATCATCTCCTTTTTTCATCTTCTTTCAAGTTGAACCCCAGGTCTCCCTTGCACATCTTCGTCTTGAGCCTGAACACATTTCTGAGCTCGACTTATCATACATATTCTTGAAGGCCTAACTTTGCCGACGAGTATTGCATTTTAACTCCTCGTAAACTTCTAAAAACATTTAAAAAAATTATAGTATTTTTCATGAACTTTATTAGGGCAATCATTTTTAAAGGAGGCCTGCCACCGAAAAATTATCTGAGATTTCAAATTGCCGCAGCCCTTTGCATTTTTCCTGTTACCGGCAATTCGAATCTTCATTTGTCAGTAAATCAGAGCGTCGTCCATAATGCGGTCACTGTGCGAAATCGATGTAATTCATGGATCATTCTTTGGAAGATTATCTGAAAGATTCTGGATTATGTTTGTGATTTATGTGGATATAATCTCTGGATTCATTAAGATTTGTTCCGCGTTCCGACGCCCCCCTCTCCAATATATTTATAAATATATATAATCGGCTAAACCTTGAAAAGATCCAGGGAGCAACCCGGACCTTTTGCACTGGAAGTGTTGCTTCCTTGTGTCGGGAGCAGTACTTCCGTCTGGAATTTAGGAGAAAAGAGATGGGGAGAGAGAGAGAGAAAAGAGAAAAAGAGAGAAAGGGAGAGAGAGAAAGAGAGAGCAGGTGTAAAAAGCAAAAGGCGAGAGATAAACACATCGAGAGAAATAGAGAACCAAGGTGTGTGAAGGAGCAGCCAGCCGTTATGTCCTCTACCAATAAAAGAGTTCCGCAATTTTTGGGCGGAATTGAGCGGAGAGAACGAGAGAGAAAGAAGGGAGAGAGAGCGAGATAGAGAGAGAGAGAGTCTCTCTCTCTCTTTCTCTCTAAGAAAAGGTGAGAGGGCAAAGAATGTGTCTAACTCTAAGGGAGGAATAAGATGAACCTGACGAAGAAGGGTCCAGCTATTTCATTCTGACTTTTTGCGCGCGCCACTCTTTTCTTGACGTGGACTCGCTTCGAATTGCCCGAGACGCTGTGTGGCGAGGGCATAAATTCACTTTGCACACGCTTAAAATCTGTTTCTATCGGTCTGTTTCTCTCGCCCCTCTCTCTCGCATCTCTCTCGCATCTCTCTCTCTTTCTCTGTAATCTCTTCCCTCGCACTTTCTCTTAATATCAATCGCGTTGCCGTCCAATAGCGCGAGCACTTGCAGTGGGCGGCTGCTGATGCCCAAAGATTTGAGGCTGTGCAACAACTTACCTTTGACGTTCCGGTGGTTTTATCGACCATCGCTAACTCTTAAGCCAATCAGTCAAAACAGACAACCTTTTTTTGTTGAGAAATGGTAATGTATAAATTTCTTGATGTGTTCTGGTAGTTATTTTTCAATCAATGCAGAAAATGATAATTATTTTTAGTGACATTTCATTAGAATTCGCATGCAAGACATACAGCGATGACCTTTTCTTACTCTTGTCCTTACAATATCTTTTATTGACCTTGTTCAATATTATTATTCTTACCACTACTTACTACTTATCGCCTCTACTTGTGTACCTACCTACCACCTGCTCTGGAAGGATGTTTTCGATCCCGAATGTTCTCTGTGTCCCTGTCTTACCTTCCCTATGGCAAACATCTCTGCTTCTCTTCATCGTGTTCTCCACTCTCCTCCTTCTGTCGCTCACGTGAAACTTTTGTCATTCGAAGGCTAAGATAGAGATAGAGAGAAAGAAAGAAAGAGAGAGAGAGAGAGATAGAGAGAAAGAGAGAGAGAGAGAAAGGAAAGAGTAGTTAGAGAAAGAAAGATAAGAGTTGTCACTTCATGAAGACTCATTCCATCATCTTGTCCATTTCCACCATTTCTCTTCGTTTTATTTGTTCGCTTCTCGTTTTCTCTCTTTACCTCCGCCTCTCACTCCCTCTCTCTCTCTCTATCTCTCTCTGCCTCTCTCTCTTTCTCTCTCTCTTTCTCTCTCATTGGTCTTTCATCATCTCATCAAATCATTTCTCTCTTCTCCCCTCCTCCCGTCAAATCCTCCTGGCACTCATTTTTTTCTTCCTGTTCATGTTGTGTTCCCTCTGCCGTAGTCACAGACCCGCTCTCACCCAGAAGTCGCAGCTGACTCAAACACCAACTGTTCCCCTCACTCCTTCTGCCCTCTGGACGCATCTCTCTCTCTCTCTCTCTCTCTCTCGCTCTCCATTCTCTCACTCGCTCTCGATCTCTCACTCTCGATCTCTCACTCTCTCACTCTCCCACTCTCTCTCCCTCTCTCTCCTTTCCTCTCTGTCCGTCTTTACCTGATGGCATGGGAGGTCAAAGTGTACAGGAGGTGAAGAGAGAACGGCACTGATTTCAGAGAGAGAGAGAGAGAGAGAGAGAGAGAGAGAAAGAGAGAGAAATGATAAAGTGATATCATAGGACAGGAGAGAGGGATAGCTGAGAGATAGTTGCCGATTGGAGAGATAGTTAATCAAAGATGGTAGAGTTCCCGATGAAAATGACAGAAGAAAGGCAGGGCTGAGAAACAAGGAAATGATAGTGATCTAGTGAACAGTTTGGCACGCATGTCGGATATTTCTGCCCGCTCTTTAATTCTCTTGTAAAGCAAGTATTTTCCTTTATTATTCAGAATAATAGATATGACCATGTGCACCCTCCCCCCATTTCTCGTACTGTTTCCTTTTTCTTTCTGCTAGTTTCCTCTCCTTGAGATGTCTCTTCTCCATGCTTTGTGTGCGGATTTTCATTAGCCTGCAAGTGACATGCCCGCTACTTGCCACTTCTTCTTTTTTTCGCTATTTTATATCTCCATCGTTCTCACTTTCTCTCTCTCTCCCTCCTTCTCTCTTTCTTTTTTTCTCCTATGGGCTAACTCTCTCTCTCTATTTCTCTCTGCTCTCTCTCTACTTGCTTTCTCTGTTTCCAAAGAAAGTCTTTCACCATTCTTCTCCTTGCCTCTCACCCCCTGCACATCCATACAAGTTGCATTTCATTTCTTCACCTACTGTTTCAGACGCCGCGAGAATGGCGTGGTAACATAGCATTTTTTTTGGTGTGTTGAACCAAGCTGAAAATGATCGAGAACGTCTCTTTTCAATGCACATTTGTCATCACCCTTCTCGCTTTCTCTCACTCTCTTTCTCTCTCTCTCTCTCTCTCTCTCTCTCTCTCTCTTTCTCTCTCTCTCTCTTTCTCTCTCTCTCTCCCTCTTTCTCTCTCTTTCTTTCTCTCTCTCTTATTTTAGTCCACTTTCTTTCAACTTGCACTTCTTTCCATTATTTTATTCCATAATCGGCCAAGTCTCCTACAGATAATTGCTTGTCTCTCACATTCATTCCATTATCTCACTCCTTCTTCTTCTTCTCTTCATGACATGCACTAGATATGATGCTATAAACATTTAGCTTACAACTGCCACTCGTTTACTTTTGTCATTACGAATGAAGAAAATTACCTACCAAAATTTTTTTCGTGCAACGTACATAAATGGATGCCTCGCCTATCAATCTGGACTCTACCGTAATCTTCGTTTTCGTGCCGGGACCATTCTCTCTCTCTCCCTCTCAAATACAGATTCCTCACGAGGCTGCATTCCGCTCGTCCCCGATGGCTGCGGCGGCCGAAGTGACGAGTGCGACGATCGCCTCTTCGTCCGGCGACGAGGAGGCGCTGCCGCTCACGGCGTCCTCCTCGGGCGCCGGCGTCACGTTTTCCGTCGCGGCGGCAGTGAATTCGTCGGCCGCCGCGCCAGCCGTGCACAACTGCGCCAAGTCGATCATTGATCGGAAGCTACGGAAGTACGCGTCGGAGACGTCCTTCGGCACGGCTGAGACGGCTTCGGATGGCTCTGGCGCAGGCGCCGATTTAGGGGGCGTGGCGACGGCGGCGGCAGCTCCAGCGCCTTCCGCGTCCGCCCGCGCCGGTCGCTTCGTCGTCCGTCCGGTGCAGCTGCGGAATGGAGGGGGCGCAGGCAGCGCGGCGGCCGCTTCGGCCGCCACGGCTTCCGCATCGCGCCGCCGCCGCCATGACTCGGACGCGTCCGGCAGCGTCGGCTCCGAGGCCACCGTCGCCTCGGGCAACGCGACGCCCGTCCGCGGCCGCCCCGACGGCGGGCATCCGCTGATGTCTTCGGCGCCGCGCCGAATCCGGCGGCCAAAGAGCGCGAGCAACGCGGAAATGAACGTCAGCCTGACGTCGGCGACCATTCACTCGCTCGAAAGCGAAGAAGTCACTTGCGGCGGAGGAACCATGAGCATCGGCGGGCCCGATGGCATTTCCGGTGTGGTCGGCGGCATCGGATACGGTAGCAGCAAGGAGCGACGACCCTCCAATGTCTACATGTTCGACGACGACAGCGTCCATGAGTTTGAGGATGATGACGGTTTGGCATCTTTTCATTCTTCCGCTCATTCTCGGCAGCTAAAAGGCGCTCCGCTTATGTGCATAGGCGTTTCAAACCTTTTCCTTATACGTTTTTTTATACCGATTAAAAGGGCCCATAAGGATGTTTTCCTTTTAAAAAAAAACGAAATAAAATATCCAGATGACAAATAATATTTTTTTATTTTAGCAAAAAATAAACGCCGCTCAAAAACTTTTTTGTTTTGCGAAATTCAAAAATCCCATTTATGGGCGATGTCATTTATATTGTTCATTTATATTAGTGTGCTAAATTTTTGTTTATTATTAAATAATAATATTTATTATTAAATTATAGTATTTACAAAGACAATTACTTCTCAAGGATTTCTTCCTGAACTTTATTCCTTCTTCTTTAGTATTAATTCTATCTTTTATTCTGCCTCCCTCGACGCAGTTCGTCTGCTTGAATCTTGCCTTAGCTGTCCCCCTGAACCTAGAATGACAAGGCGAACTTTTTCCTTCTTGGCTCAGTTCCAGAGAGAAGACTCTTCTTCGAACACAGGTTCTATAAACGCGCAAATAGAACAAGTTCACGTGTAAGACTGAGAGACGGAGAGAAAAAAGAGAGAGAAGATAAGATGTAAAGACAAGCAGAGGGAGAGAAAAGAGGAGAGAAAGTGATAGAGAGAAAGAGAGGGAGAGCGACAGAGAGAGAGAAAAATGTGAGGGAGAGTGAAAGAGAGAGAGAGAGAATGAAAGAGAAAGAGAGAGAGAGAAGGAGAGGGAGGGAGAGAGAGAAAAAAAAGAGAGGGAGAGAGAAGGTACGCGTGTACCAGGAGAGCGGCAGAGCGGCATATAATTGAGCCACTTATCTCACTCCCTCTCCATGCATCGTGCTGTCAGTACTGCCAGAGAAGGGCTTCATCTCTGACGATGGCAGGAGAGAGAGAAAGAGAGTGAGAGAAAGAGAGAAAGAGAAAGAGAGAGAGGGAAAGTGAAAGAGAGAGATAAGAGAATGGCAGCAAAACATGGACAGACCATAGCCTAATTTTTACGTCGTTCTCAAACACATGCCAAAAGGCATCGTCGTAAGCAGCTCCATATGCAAACATATCTCACTCTTTATTTCTCCTTCTCTTTCCTATTCGATCTACTATCCTTCTATCTTTCTTATTTTATCTCTCTCTCACTTCCTCTCTCTAATTCTTTCTCTCACTCTCTTTCTCTCTAATTCTCACTCTATTTTTTCCCTCGAACCCTTTTGCCAGAATCTCTCGTAGTCTAACGAGCTTAAAACGACTGCTGTTTTTCTTCTTTTTTTTTGGTTAAAGATGCCGCTCAAAGTGCCGAAGAAGAAGAGGAGAGAGGGACGTCTAAAGAGAGCGGGAGGGAGAGGAGGAGAGAGAATGTTGAGAGAAAAGAGAAAAGAGAGAGAGAGAGACACTGAGAGAAAGACTGTGAGAAGGCGGATGATAAACAGGCTTCTTCAGACTATGAGATTAGACGTGCGGAGAGAGAAAGAGCAGTCACCAAGAGTGGTTCTAAGCCGCGAAGCTAGAGTGGGGCATGAATTGGCGAGTTTTTTTTTAGTTTTAGTTTTATTGCCCGAGGATGAGGCCAACTTGATGCTCGAGACAATGAGAGTTAATGTTTAATTATATGGCTAATTAATTTTTTTTAAATAATAATACTTAAAAGGAAATATCCAGAATAACAAAGAAAGCCGTATTAATATAAGATACACAATCTGAGCACGAAGCTGCATCTTTTTGCGAAGCCTGTCGGTTAATCCTTGAACTGACAAATCTTCCATCTACCGGAAGTCTCCGGTTATCCGGAGCAATGGAGATCTAATGTAGGGAATCCTTAGCTGCCACCAACAAATGGATATTTTTACATGCCTGCCCTTTACAAGTCTTTTCAGGAGAGATAAACATGTGGTGCCATCTTATGTTTCGCTGGCCATATCTGCCTCATGCTATTTCTGTAAATCTTATCATTTTCTCGCCTTGCTCCACGAATCATCGTCTGCTTGTTGAGAGACCTCTCTTCTTATTTCGAAATAACTGAGGACACTAAATAAGCAGTGAAGCAGACTGGAGCAAGAAAAAATTCCTATCAGAAGTTCTGTATGCTCTTCTCAGTCGGTTATGGTGGAGTGAGGAAGGGGCCTGCAGGGTGAGAGAGAGAGAGAGAGAGAGAGAGAGATGAAGAGAGAAAGAGAGAGAGAGAGGGAGAAAGAGAGAGAGAGAGAGAAAACTAGCAAAGTAATAGAGTCAGAGATAGATAAGGATAGAAGTAGAATAGATGAAGAGTGAGGAAGAGATATTCAGAGAGGGAGGAGATGAAGCTTCTCCTTCTCTCGTTTACGAATCAAAGCTCGGAAAAGAAGTCAGAAGCAGAAGAAGGACAAGGATGCCGTCGTTGACGAATTCGATGTACTTGTCGTGCACACGAGAGAGGGATGGGGAGAGAGAGTGAGAAAGAGATAGAGAGAGAAAGAGAGAGAGAGAGAAAGAGAGAGAGAAAGAGAGAGAGAGAGAGAGAGAGAAAGATAGAGAACGTTGGAGAGAGAGAGGGAAAGAGAAAGAGAAATAGAGAGAACTTGAGGAATAAATAGGGGGATCGAGGGAAAAGGATGAATAATTCTTTTTATCTAACTCTCTCTGTAATTCTTTTTATCTAACTCTCTTCTCCTTGCTTTGTTCTTTCTTTTCTGTGTAGTCTCATCCGCTTGCACATCTTTTTGTCCTCCATCATCTCCCTCTACATATGTGTCATTCTCTCCCTATCTCTCTCTCTCTCTCTCTCTCTCTCTCTCTCTCTCTCTCTCTGTCGTTCTCTCCTTTTCTCTTTCTCCCTCTATCTTTCTATCTCTAACTCCCTCTCTCTCTCGTTCCCTCTCTATCTCTCTCTCACACTCTCTCTCTCTCTTTCTCTTTCTCCCTTGTCCTCTCTGCAAAACATTTATTCTCGAGAGCGCCGAGTGGCAATCGGCCCGTGCATGGCGCACTCGGGATGGATAGAAAGGACGGATGAGAAGGAGCGTGCGGCTGAGTTGGCATGGACTGAGGGGCGGGGTCTGGGGTGAAACGGAATAGAGAAGGAGGGGGGGGGGAGAAAGGGAGAAAAGAGAGATAGAGAGAGAGAGAGAGGGGGGGAACGAGAGAGAGTGAGAGAGAAAGGGAGGAGAGAGAGAAAGAGAGAGAGAGAGAGAGAGAGAGAGGGAGAAAGCCGACCGAGCCAGAGCATATGAGCACAGAGGGCGGAGTGGTGAAGAGGAGAAGAGAAGAGAGAGAGAGAGAGAGAGAGAGAGAGAGAGAGAAGGGTGGATAGAGTGAGCCTTTCCCTCCTTCTACTCCTTTTGCTTGACGCCAGCCGCCGCTGAGTTGTCGCTCCAGACGAAGAAGCTGACAACGACGAGGGGAACGAGATCGCTCTCTTCTCTCTTTCTCTCGCCTCTCTTCTCCCTCTCTCTCTATCTCTACGCTCTCTCCCCCTTTGACGTCAACTCCTTGTGATCATCGACTGCCTTACAAAGTGTTCCGGACTTGTCAGCAGCTTGGGCAACCACGGATTTTCTAGCAGAAAAAGAGAGCGGACGAACAGACGACCCCTTATGGCCTCGGTGCCAACGACGCTCGAGAATGCGTCCTCGCGTCTTCTTGGCGCCACTTCGCCGCCCAGTCCTCGGCGCGGCGGCTCTGGCGTCCGCGTCGTCATCACGGCAACCGATTCGGTTCGCCGTGGCGTCGCGCCCCGAACGCCGCTACCGACGCCGCCAGAAGACGACACGGAGTGTCAGACGCCCTCTGGCCCACGTTACGTCAAAAAGCCCGACCCTCGTATGCGTCAGCTGAATCGGCGCACCTCTCACACTCTTCTCTACGTGCCCGAGCAGCGACGCGTCTCCAACGTCTCGGGAACGTCGATCGCGTCGTGCCCCGTGGAGCTAGCGTCCACTGACGAAGAGGAGGGCCCACCGGCGCCGCTGTCCTCGCGGATGCCACTGGCGTCCGCGGCGGTGCCCCCAATCGGGCTCGCGGCGTCGCCGACGCTTTCCTCGCGTCGGAAAAGCGTACAAACGGGCGCGCCTGCCATCGGCTTCCGTCCAGTGCGCTCTTTCGAGCGGAGAGCCTCTCAGCCAACGCTGCAGGCGGACGTCTTGGCGAAAGCCAACTCGATCGCCGCCCGGCGGGCCGGCAGTGCTGCGCCCGAGCGGCACTCGGAAGTGGGCGGAGGCGGGAGCGGCAGTGAAACGGCCGCCGCGTCCGAAGTATCGGTGGCACTCGCGGCCGCCGGCGCCAACCACCAGAGCAACAACCAAATGAAGCGTACGGACACGCTCGAGGAGGAAGACACGGCTTCGGCGCGTGCCAAGATGCTCTCGAAGAGAGTCAGCTGGCTGTCCATGAAGAGCCTGGCCGAGTCGGTAGAGCCGCTGCTCGGCATCAAGGCCAGAGTCAGAAGATCGTCCGGACACGCGTCACCCACGAACACGACGAATACGACGGTGACAGCCACGGGGGGCGGAGGTGGGACGGCGGGCAGGGATTCCAGCCAGTATGGCAGTGTCATGCAACTCAATGACGAACTCGATCTTGACTCCGACACTCCTCCACTGGACACACTCAGCTGGAGCTTTGCAGGTCGGAAAAGGGGAGAGAGGGGGAAGAGAAGAGAGAAAGAGAGAACGAGAGAGAGAGAGAGAGAGAGAAAGAGAGAAAGGAGGAGGCAAAGTATACAAGTATTACATTTCATAGCCCGTTCATGCTGCAACATTTCTGCGAGCTATTTCCGTTCGCCTTTGCGCCTTTATCGTATCGTTCAGTGGTTTCTTTGCAACACTATTCCTCCTCTTTCATTCTTTCTTCTTGCTCATTGTACTTTGTTCTTTAAAAGTCCTCTCTTCTTTATGTTACATTGTTTATGTTTTTAATGAATGACGAAGAGCGATCAGTTGGAGAGTAGAAAGCGACAGAGATAGAGAGTGAGATGTAGAGATAGAGAGAGGCAATAGAGAGTTAGAGCGAATGTACAGATCAGATAGAGAGTCAGAGAAAGAAAGAGAGAGAGAGAGAGAGAGTGAAAGAGAGAGAGAGAGAGACAGAAAGAGAACGTCCGAGAAACGTAGACATCGCTGGAGTGAGACAGAAGTACCGTCAGCATCTCCATTTACATAGTTTCTGATTCTGCTTTCAAGCTGCGCTCTCTGCAGTCGTCGTTGTTGAAAAGAGAGCGCGAAATGAAAATAGGAAATATTTAAAGGATGGGATCGAAAGAGATTGAGAGAGAGAGAGAGATAGAAAGAGTGAGAGATAGAGAGATAGAGAGAGAGATAGATAGAGAGAGAAAGAAAGTGTGAAAGAGAAAGGAGAAAAAAGTCTTTATGAGAGCGGTTGAATGAAAGCGGGCCGAGCTCTGCATGAAATATGGCAGATGAATGAGTTCTTTCCGCTGCCCTCCCCGTTCGCTTTGCAGACGGAAAGAGCTTCATGATGAGAGAGTAGTCTCATTCAACGAACTGAGACAGAAGATGGGGAGAGAGAGAGGGAAAGAGAGAGAGATAGAGAGAGAAATAGAGAGAGAGAGAGAGAAAGAGAGAGAGAGAGAAATAGGTGAGAGAGAGCAGAGAAACCATTCAAGGAATCAAAGAAAAAATAAGAGGACATATACGTCAAGTCGGATTTGCTGAACTAACGAGGGAGAGAGAGAGAGAGAGAGAGAGAGAGAGAGAATGAGAGAGAAGGGGCGAGAGAGGGAGCGAGAGCGCTTAAAGAATCCATTAACGCTTTGTTGTATCTTTTTTTTACATTATTTCCTGCCCTTTTATGGCGCAAAAATGCAGCTTCATCATGGTCACAGGAAACGATGATTATAGAGGATTAAAGATTAGTGATTAACAGTGGACTACTCAGAAGAAGATGATTTCTTTCTGTGAAATGTGCTCCATATCATAAGATTGTGCTGCATACTTTCAAGAGGCTCTATAATCGATGTTCATATCAGCCCAAATTGAAGAGTTTCGGTTCTCTTGACCCAGACATCTTTCCTCATCTGTCAAATAAGAGGTTCATAAGCTTTCCTAAATGCTTGAATTAAAGCAATGTGTGAAAACGCATCAATAAGCACTTGAAGATGAGTTAAGGCAAAAAGACTTTGAGCACTCGTCAACTTTTCCCCTTCTTTCTCACTAACAATAAGCATCTGGCTGGCGGCGATCCTTTTCGCTGCTGCTTTGTTTTTCCTTTCTTTTCTCAAGAGCGCGTTCCATGGGGCAGTTGCCGGAAGCATTTGGCAGCGAGTTCATTGCAGCGGCATAGGGATAGGTGGACTGCGATTCAACTGGGATATTTTGGGGAAGTCAATGGGGGAGAGGGGTTCAATGGCTGCGACCAGGTATTGCTATCAATTCCAGAGGAGTACTTATGGATATTGACACGCGGTGACGTGAGAAACGGCTATTTCTTTCTGCGCTAACTACTCAAGAGTTTAAAAATCACAAAAAATAAAGTGCCTTAAAATAGCATTAAAAAAAAGTAAAATGACTAACTGAACATTTCAAATCGGAAATTGGATTAGTACTATGATGTTAAAAGTGCATCAGACTTGTTTGACAGACAGGCAGTAAGAGAGGAAGAGAGAGAGAGATACAGAGAGAGAGAGAGATAAAAAGTTTTATTTTCAGACGAGTACGACAATGTGACTCTGATGTATGCGAAGCACGAGAAGATTCCGATGAAGGACTTCGGCTCAGAGATCCGGTTAGCTATTAAAAATAGGAAATTAGTTGACGCCGATTATTCTCTCTCTATCTCTATCTCTATCTCTCTCTTTCTCTCTCTCTCTCTCTTTCTCTCGCTCATTCTCTTTCTCTCTCAGTCTCCCTGTTTTTCTCTATCTCTCAATCCCTAGCGATAATCGAATTATCAACTTGTACTTTACAAAAGCGCCTGAATGACATTACAACTTTGTATATATATGACTCTATATAAACTTATGAAGTTCATATTGAGTGCACTCAATTGAGAAATAAGAATATCAACCGGAAGAAAGAAACAATTATTTCAGAGCCACCATGGACATTGATCATCTGCTAAACAAATCGGTCCTTCTGCTCGATCTGCAGGAGACTTCGCTTGAGGAGATCTTTGCAAAGTTAGCGATTCTCCTGTCTGAATATGCATGTGTACACTTCATTTATGTTTCTTATTTACAAATGAATTTCAATATTCACATTCTGTATTCAAAAGAAACTTGATTGCAGAGGCTTATTTTTGCTAAGAATTTCTCAATTACTTACTATGTTACCTGAAAGAAATGTCACATTCACATGAGCTCCAATGTTTTTTTTAAGAAATTAGCCAGACTCCCCTCTCTCTCTTTCTTTCTTTTTTTTTCTCTCTCTCTCTATCCCTCTCTCTTTCTTTCAATCTCTCTCCCTATTTTTCTCGACCTCATGCGCTGTGACGAATCCTCAAATGCGCTCAGTAGCATTTCCATTCACTTTCTGTCCTGTCACATTCAAAAGCCTTTCTCTTCCTTCCTTTCGCCTTTTCCTCTTCTTTCTCAGTCACATAGTAAAAGAGAGTCCTGAGCATGTGTTCCAAGTCCGTCTTTCTCAGACTCTGTGGCCCCTCATTCTCCTTCTCGCTCTCCTTTGGCAGCTCTTCTCTCTCTCTCAATCTCTCTCTCTCTCTCTCTATCTACATCTTTCCTACTTGTTTTCTCTCGTCAATCCCTTTAATACGTTCTAAACTCTTCTCATCAGTCTCTGTCATTCTGTGTCTCCCCCTTATTTCTCTCTCTCTCTCTCTCTCTCTCTCTCTCTCTCTCTCTATGACCCTTTCTTCTCTCGCTCTCCTTCTCTCTCTCTATCTCTCTCTCTCTCTCTCTTCGACATGCAACGACAGTGGCAGGGTGCTTCTGTGCGCGATTCTACAATCTAATTTGCCATCTCGGTCCCATCCTCGTCTCCTGTTGCTTCTTCTTCTTCTTCTTCGCTCTCCTCTTTCTTAGCGCCTTCAGTACGCCGGGAACAGTGCTGAGATAGAAAGGGTAGACAAAGAGGGAACGAGAGAGAGGGAGATAGAGAGAGAGTGAGAGAGTGAGAGAGAGAGTGAGGAGTGAGAGGGAGAGAGAACGATAAGCCTGAAAGACCCAGACAGCACATGCACAGCAGTAGCAAGCAAAAGAAGCTAGCAAACCAGAAGCTCGGAGGTGAACGGAGAGAAAGAGGAATTGGGTTGAGTGCCTAAAGAGAGATAGAGAGAGAGAGAGAGAGAGAGAGAGAGAGAGAAAGAGAGAGAGAAGAGAGAAAGGGAGAGAGATATTGAGAAAAAGAGAGACTGGGAGACAGAAAAAGAAACAGAGAGTGAGAGAGAGAGATATTTCTCACCCGTACTGCGTATACAGAAAAATAGAGTCATAAATTGGAGAGAAGCCGACCACTAATTAGCAGCTTGACGGGAGAATTGAAACGCCGGTAATATGACTAATCTGATGTTTGATCACGATAACATAATGTTGTTGTTGTTGTTTTTCTGCAGTGATTCAGCAGATTCCCTCGGGAATGCATTAGGCGAGCTTTGCTGAAGGTTGTCTTTTGTTATTTTCCATGTTGATTTTTTTTACTTATCGGCGACTTTGTGTTAACTGTGATGAGAGCCAAAAGAGAGACAGATGGGTGTGTTAAGAGAGAGAGAGAGAAAGAGAGAGAGAGAGAAAGAGAGAGAGAAAGAGAGATAGAGAGATAAATTAGAGAAGCAGACAACTGCTATCCTTGAATAATGACGTCAAGGTCCGAAATGGCATCCGTTGCCAATGAGGTGGGCCGATGTGTGTGTGTGTGTGGTCCAGAGAAACAAAGAGGATAGGACAGCCGAGAGAAAAATAGAACGAGTAGAGAGTGAGAAAGAGAGAGAGAAAGAGAGAAAGAGGGAGAGAGAGAGAGACGGACGAAGGAAATGGAGATATCGAAACAGGCGGAATCTTCGGCTGCTCCTGCCGTGACTTCATCATTTTCGGCTATTGCATTGCACTTCTATTTCTTCATCGCTCTTTCACATTCTATCGCTCTCTCTCTCTATTCTCTCTAGCTCTTTGTCTCTCTCTCTCTCTCTCTCTGCCCCCTCTCTCTCACTTTTCTCTCTCTCTCTCTCTCTCTGTCATCTTTTCGACTTCATCACACTCCACATGGCACTTTTTCTTTTGCTGCCGTGTATGCATCCTAGCATTTCTTCATTGCCCACCACAAGCTTCATCTCATTCCTTCTCTCTCTCTCTTTTTCTCTCTCCCTCTCTCTCTTTTCTCTGTTTTCTCTCTCTCTCTCTCTTTCTCCCCCTCTGTCAGTTTCTCTCACTCACTCACTCTCTCTCCCCTCCTCCTCTCTCTCACCTATTTGAGGGCGGCGGGGGAGGGCTGAGAAGGGCACGGGCAAGGAGGGGGGGGGGGATAAATTTGCGGCAGGAGAAAACTCGTCTCAAGGTGACAAGGGGCCTCACTAAGGAATGAATGCAATGCGGCGTGTGGTGAAATGTACGAATTGAACAGGAGGCAGGAAAGGGGCCGAATTCATTTTCTCAAGAGTACATATAAAGGCGCCCGTGGCTATCTCCTTTTTGCGCTCTCAGACCTCAGGGCATCGAGAAGGAAAGTTCTGGCCTGAACTCATGAAGAAGAAAAGGAGAGACAGAGAGAGAGAGAGAAAGGGAGAGAAAGAGAGAGAGAGAGAGCAAGAGAGAGAGAGAGAGAGAGAGAGAGAGAGAGGGAGAGAGAGAGAGAAAGGTGACAGAGGAACCGAAAAAAAGAATAGGGAACAATTCGCCCGCTTGCTCCTTAGATCTCTCTCCCTATACACATAGAGGTTTCCAAAGCCAACCAAGAAGGAACTCTTCCACAAATTGGACTGCGAGATCTCACGGCACAGAAAACGTTTAGAGAGAAGATGTCACGGCAAATTTCCGTCAGATTGTTGCACAAAAAAAATTTGGGAATTTCGTTATTGAAGAGAGAAAATAAAGACTCATGGGTAATTTTTGTTGCTTATATAAAAAGGGCCAATGACTAGACTTCAATATATTTTCTCAGCTTTTCCTCTCTCTCCCTCTTTTATCTCTCCCTTTTTCTTTCTCTATTTCTTTATTTCGCTCTCTCTCTCTCACTCTGTTTAACTTCAATATCAAGTCTCCCCTTAACTCTTAGTCATCCTATCCCAACCTTGTCCTCCCTTGAAAGTTGTTGGTTCTGGACGAAGCATGATTTTGAATGCCTTATGTGGTCTTTTGAAATGCGAATGGCAAAATATATTTATTTATTTATTTATTTATTCAATACATCATTAAGATGTGACGACATTAAGAGCTTAAGAGCGAGAAGATTGCGAGATTCAACTGTAATGTTTTAATGTTTTGAAGAAAAGGGAATGCAATTATCCGTGGAGAGGAAGAAGAAAAACAAATAGTGGGGAAAGATCTATTGTAAATGGATGAAGAGGGGAGGGTTGGGGGGGGGGGTTGATGAAGGCAGCAGTAGATCTCCTCGACACCGTACTGGGGTTGGCAGGATCCCAGTGTGGTATGCATGCGGGGTGCGCGACGTCCCGAGGAGGTGACCAGGCTCCAGTGACATACATGTGCGGGCAGTGCACATCTCAGCATCGAGGGATCAGCCGCTGCTTGAGGGGAGGGGGGACTACTATAAATGTATGTGTATAAAGATATAAGGATAATTTAGCATGAATAGTAATTAGCAAGAGAAGGAAAATTGAAATAGAAAGATAGCAAAATTGGACTAGAAATTGACCATGATAAAGATATACTGATAAGGATTCAAATTACAGATTGGGAACCTTAATTTGAAATAGCTCCAAAAGAGGGAGTGAGCAGATTACTTTTCGAAAGTTCCTGACATTTGTAGAAGATGTGGCAATTAGAGGAAGCTTATAATAGTATGATGCCACTCTTATAGAGAACGAATGTTCAGCAATCGATAATCTTGTTCTAGGTAGTTGGAAATAATACTGAGAGCATCTACCATTAGTGGGCTTGAAAATGAAGAATTTGTTGATAGGGATATCAATCATACTATGTAGCAGCTTATAGGTATAGACAAGATCAATCTGAGTACGCCTTACTAAGAGAGATGGCAGTTCATAAAGAGAGAGACGGCATGAATAGCAAGGAATTTCTCTAAATGGAACAAATGCATTAGTACAGCCAAGGAACAACAATCTAGTGAATATGTGCTGGATGCGCTCAAGTTGTCTAATAAGACCCGTTTGATGTGGAGACCATATAATTGAGGCAAAGTCCGTGATCGGGAGAATATAACATTTATAACAGAAGAGGTAAATATCAGGAGTTCTGGACGAGAGCATTCGAAAGAGACTGAAAACTAGGTTTAGCGAACGGCGGCAAATCGCCTCTATGTGTTCCTTGAAAGAGAGTCTACAGTCTATTAAAACGCCTAGATCTCGAATTTCTGATGAAGAATAAGTGAAAGGAATTGCAGGGAGCTGATGGGACACAAGGTAAGGATAACGAGGATTATTTTTACCTAAGTGGAGTACATTACACTTTTTGTGTGCAATGTGGAGCTGCCATTTTAGGTAGTAGGACTCAAATAGACTGGTTGCTTGATAAAGTTGGTGAGAAGGAAGTGAATCAGAGGGGCCGAAAGTGGTGTAAATTTTGATGTCATCAGCAAAAGAAGAGATTTTAACACTGGGAAGAGGGGAGAGAACGGAAGGGAGGTCGGAAATGAAAAGATTGAAAAGGAGGGGAGAAAGTACACCGCCTTGAGGCACTCCACTTGTAGCCTGAAAAGGTGCCGAGAGGGCACCACCGACTTTTACCTGAAATGATCGACCAGTTAAGAAGGACCGGAACCAAGTTAGGAGATTTCCAGAAAATCCAAATTTCTCTAGTTTGATGAGCATTTTACTATGAGAGACCTTATCGAAAGCTTTACAAAAGTCGTAGTACAAAACATCTACACAAGTCCCTGAGTCTATTGCTTTTATCCATTCTGTAGAACATTCTAACAGGTTAGACTCCACAAATCGCCGTGAACGAAAACCATGCTGACTGGGTGGAATGATAGAGAATCGATTACACCAACGAAGAATGGCAGGACGAAGACAGCGTTCAAAAACCTTGATGGGAGGTGGGGAAAGCATGATCGGGCGAAAGTCATTTACAGACAATGGAGAGGGTATTTTATTGATCGGTATAACTATACCTTTCTTCCAGGCCGATGGGACTTGACCGAGCATGAGAGAGTAGTTGTAGATATAACTGAGAGGAGTGCAGAGAGACTGGGCACAATTCTTGTATACGAGCTGGGAGACGGGGTCAGCAGTGAGAGAGAGTGACGACTCGAGCTTTTGAAGGTGTCGCTTTACTACATATGGCAAAATTAAGAAGTCGGAGAAGGAGTGGGAAATGGGAACATGGGAAGAGAAAGAGGGTGAACTGCCATCATCTACTATAAAAACAGATGAAAAGAACTTGCCAAACGCAGATGCCTTATTACTATCACCTAGACAGATAATATCAGAATCATCTCGAATAGTACTAATTACATGTTTTCTCTTTAGTCTGCAACCAACGAATGCATAAAGCATCTTTTTTGATTTCATGAGGGCTGCTTCATAATTACAATTGAACTAGGCTACAAGTCTGGACAATTTAGCACATACTCGTAAATACTCAATTCTAACAGGTGCACAGTTTAATTTAGGGTAAAGAATTGCCTTATGATCTAAGAGAGAACGAATATAGGGTGGGTATTTATCACGGTCAAGACGCTTACGGACAGTAGGCGTATACATGTACATAATGGTAGTGAGTGTAGAGGAGAACTTGGCCTGCATATCATCAATATCGGAAAAATCTTTGAAGACAGATACCCAGTCAACACTGTCTAATGCTTCATTCATCGCATTGTAGTCCGCATTCTTAAAATCTAGATAGGATTCTGACAAGACAGTTCCAGCGAATAGAGTGAGAGAAAACGTGACCGAGGCATGATCGGATGTGGCAAAATTTGGTGCTATTTCACACTTACAAACTATGTCAGGCGAGCTAATCACTACGTCTAGAACGTTACTAGAGTGTGTGGGAGAGGTGACGTGCTGTACATAGTCTAGGTCAGAGGTCAGGTCACATAACAGCTTGGCTTGGGCAGTCGAGGGAGTCATACTGGACCAGACTACAGAAAGATTCAGGTCACCAGCTAGTACACACTCGTATGGGACAGAGAGAAGAGAGTGCAGAATATCAAAGAAGTTATTGTTCTGGGCAGCGGATGTATTTGGCGGCCTATATGCAAGTATTATACGTGTCCTTTGAGCATCTAACGGGGAGCAAAGATCAACTGATAGAATATCACAATTAGAAGTGTGGGTAGATGGAACAAGACAAGCATCTATAAATGAAGAGCAAAGAATAGCGACACCGCCTCCGCGTTTGGCTAATCGATCGGAACGAAAGATATTATACGGGAAATCAGCAACAATCTCAGAGTCGCTTATTCGGTCACAAAGCCATGTTTCAGTGATAAGAACGAGATCGGGGCGGGAAACAGAAAGAAGGAGGTGGAGATTAGAGAGTTTTTTCACAAGACTACGAGCATTGAAAAGAATACATGAGACAGAGCGAGAACCTCGGTCTAAACGTTTCCCTGATTGCCGTTGGGAGTGCTCATGAGCTGGTCATGCGAGGGAGGCTGGGATGTTGGCGGAGGTGGCACTGTCCTTCGGACGCCACCGATCTCCGCCTTCACCCACATATCATCCCGGTACAGCACCCAGCCCTTTCCAGGTTCCGACTTGCGGAGATGGAAGAGCTGCTTGCGCAAGTCATTCCACCGGGTGCGCTCCTCTGCCGTCATCGACTTCCTGATGTAGACGCCATTCCATCTTTGGTCAGCCCGAAGGGTCGATGCACCCTTCAGGCACCTCAGGAGATGGCCCCTAGTGGGCAGCAGCACCTTCATCAGCCGCGGGCGATCACCGGGCTTGCCCATGCGGTAAACCGTCATGGGCTCGCACTCAGCACCCACGGCGGAGAGGAGGCTGGTCACAGAAGATTTGTCGGCAGCGAGCTTGGCACAGAGATCAGAGGAGGAGGGCTCTGCCAGTCCGGCAATGACGAGAGAGCGCTCTCGCAAGTGCCGCTCCTGATCTGACTCAACTGCTGCGCTGCCGCCGGCAGGCAAATTGGCAGGGAAAGAAGACAGAGAGAGGGTGTTAGATGGAAGAGAGGAAGAGGAAGAGGCAGAGACAAGCTTAGACAACATTTCAACGGTGTTTGCAAGCAAAACAATCATGCTGGACAGTGTCTGCCAGGTGGCATTATTCATACCTGCTGGGGGCGTGCCGTTCCGATGGCCAGAGCGTCGACGACGATCTTCGAGATGTTGCCGGTGGCCGCGTCGAGGGGGAGGGGGGCGGTGGGGGATGATGGGTGGATTCGCTTCCTGGCAGGGGGGGACATGGTTTTTTTTCTAAGTCCAGAGCACAGCGGTCTAGCCGCCGCACGTGTGAAGAGAGAAGGGGACAGTGAGAGAGAAGGGGACAGTGAGAGAGAAGGGGACAGTGAGAGAACGGGACAGTGAGAGAGAAGGGGACAGTGAGAGAGAAGGGGACAGTGAGAGAGAAGGGGACAGTGAGAGAGAAGGGGACAGTGAAATCTCTTGCGAATCGTTAATGAGAATAGAGGGGGAGAGAGAGAGAGAGTAAGATAGACAGAGAGTGAGTGAGATAAGGAGAGAGAGAGAGAGAGTAACAAAAAGAGAGAGACGCTTAAAAGAAGAGAAGAAAGGAAGAAGAAGCTAAAATTTAGAGACGAATTGGCTTGTCAGAAGCAAAACATCGCCGAATGCGAGGGTGGGGTGCATGGAAAACAAGCAAGCAACGGAAAATAGGAAAGAGAGAGGGCGAGACAGACAGAGAAAGAGGGGAGACAGAGAGAGACAGAGAGAGAGAGAGAAAGAGAGGAGGGTGGAGAGAGAAAGAGAGGACACTGAAAAGTCACTGATGCGGGAATGAGCGTGAATGCGCCCTTGGTAACCGAGAGAGGGCGTGAGAGAGTAAGAGAGCGAGAGAAAGAGAGAGAGAAAATCAGAGAGTAAGAAAGAGACAGTGTGGATTCCCACCGCGAAAATAGCCCCCCCCCCCCTCTTTCCCGTTGTACGGAGAGGAGAAAGCAAAAATGCAGAATAAAAAATAGGCACTTAGAAATGGGAGAGGGGAAGGTAGAAAAACGAAGAAAGAATAAAGGCTGCAGCAAGCCAGCAACGACACCAAAATATTAGCTGGATATTCCGTGGAAGCAGACGGCGGGGGGAGAATTGCAAGGGCTAAGGGCTACTTGTGATGATGCTGTTGGCAATTAGAGAAGCTACTAAGAAATCGTCAAAGATTTTGAATAATAGTAATATCAGCGTTCTTAATATTTAATAATAATAATAATAATAATAATAATAATAATAATAAATAAAATAATTATAATGATATATTCAGAATTATCCACGAGATGGACATCCAAGAGCCCGAGTTCACCTCCGAACAAGTGCGCAGTGTACTGTTCACGCAAGACGCCGGCAATCAGTGTAAGGACATCATTCTGGTCAATATTCTTTCGTATCAGAAACATGAATTCTCGTCTTGTCTCGTCTGGATTCTAGGGCTTAGTTCAAGAAATATATTTATAATGGAAGCTATTAAGCAAAATTTTGACAAAGACCAAGATGGGGAATCCTGAAGAAAGACTTGCAAAGTACACACAATCAAAAATGCTGTTAACCGGCACTTTCTGTTGAAAACTGATTACAGAATTAGATTCAGAATCGTAAGGCGAATCTTTACATCATATGAACATGCGTTATAAGGTCTGATTTATCGATTTACGTTATCAATGATACAATCTCTAATTTTATTATTTGGGGATGTGTGTAGAGACAAAATAATGGTACAGGAGAAATTTCGTTTAAAAATATTTGAAATTAAATTTTTTATAGGCAAAAACTGATAACTCCTTATCAAATGATTAGAAATTATCGATTTTTTAATAGTAGCACCCGCTCTCTATAAACAACCTAATGTACCATTTAAAATATTTTAGTTTTTCCTAGAACAATAGTTATGAACGAGGATGCATTTGGACGCGTCCGACTCGTCCGACGCGTCCTTGGTACCAAGATCCTGGGCGGGACTGTATATGTATGTTAAATTAAAAAGGATATGATGATGAAATATGTAGTAGTTTCTAATGAAATAAAGCTCGAAATAAATAAATAAATAAATAAATGAATTTCTCTCACAGTCCACATCCTCTCGCGTACCGTGCAATCAATCTGCACGACGGGCTCGTTGGGCGGCGGCAGCTTCGACTACGATCAGACGTGGATTTGTGCGCTGTTAGCAAGCAACAATGAAACTATCTTTTTTATAAAATAACTACAGCTAATCTTTTTTTATTTCTAGCAAAACCACATGTTCCCTCGTTGATCTTTCTTATTCATCTCTTATATCATCGCCCTGGCACCCTCACTCTCACTTGCTCTCTCTCTCTCTCTCTCTCTCTCTCTCTCTTCCTCTCTCTCTCTCTCTCTCTCTCTCTCTTCCTCTCTCTCTCTCTCTTCCTCTCTCTCTCATTCTCTCTCTCATTCTCTCTCTCTTTCTCTCTTTCGCTTTCTCTCCCTCTCTCTCTCATTATCTCTCTCATTCTGTCTCTCTCTCTCTCTTTTTCTCTTCCTCTCTCTCATTTTTCTCTCTCTCTCTCTCTCTCTCTCTCTCTCTCTCTCCTCTTCAGTTGCATGCTGAACACGGTGCAGCACCGCCACGTCGCCATAGCTCGTCTCTCCCACCCGACCAACCTCGGACGCACAATGCAAGATCTTCGATTTATCATCATTGTCATCGCGCCATCGAGAGCGGTCTGAATAACGTTTTTTTTTTAAATATTGTAATGTTTGCATTGCATGTTATTGTTTACATTCAAAGAAAATATTTATAGGGAAACAATTTTTATTCTTAGATCCACCGGAATTTATGAATCTTGAATTGCGGAAGTCTGGCCACAAGTTCAAACTTTTTCATGTAATAGAAAAAACGACGAATCATATGTAATTTTCATCGATAAGACGAGAATTACTCCAAATTTGGACGACTGGTCCTTGTCCACGCTAAAGAGTCCTGAGAGAGAGATGGACAGATAGATAGGAAGAATGAGAGGGTTAGAGAGCGAGAGTGACCAGAGATTTAAAGGTGAAGAGGAAAAGAAGGAGAAATAGAGAGTCCCAAATCGGCTTTCTCACGCAGAAAATCAGAGTGCTATTGTTGCGTATCTTTCCCGGAAGCTAGATTAAGAATCTGTGGAAATGAAGGAAGAAAAAATCCGGAGATATATTCAACTTGTGGATCCTTGCTCAGTACTATATTTCATGACAGTATCTTTTTTTTTTTCATAAATTTGACCGAATGAAAAGGAACATGCTACCAAACAAAAAAAACATCTCATTTACATATCATAGAACAATATATTGTACATGTATAGTCATTAATAACACAATTTACCATGAATTCTCGGTTCAAGGATCTTTTTATTTATTATTTCCTCTTCTTTTGCTTTCTTCTAAAACGTGTAACTCTTTTTCAGAAAGGAACAAAGACGGCACTTGAAACGACGCGAACATTCGCGACTCTCTTCGCCGACATGGATATTCGACAACGACTCGTCATGGCGCAGACCGTTGAGCAGTTCCGGTACGAGGCCATTTTGTGACCCCAATCAACAAATCAACAATCAAAATTACCGTAATCATTACAACTTACTAGCAGTTCTTCTTGGCCCATATTGATAAACAGTAAATAAAAAAAATACTATCAAAATAGCCTCCTTTTAGTGCCACTCTGTTGGCGGCCGCAAAGGAGCTCGCGATGGACCAGAACCAGTGGCGCGAGCGAAAGGCCTCCATTCATCTGTCGCAGGCCAAAGAACAAATCGTGCGCTTCATTTCATTTTTGCTCTCCCACTTACCAATGCAATAAAGTCATTTTTAATATTCATAAATATATTTATTATTCGCATTGCTGCATTTTCTGAATAAAGGCGGCAATATAGATATTAAAATATATTCTTTTAAGAAAAACTTTATTATCTGCACAAACGCTTCAAAGAAGACCCCAGACCCCTTTGATCTCTCAGTTCGGTCCGAATAAGTGGTATCCGTTCCGTGGCCTGAGGGATGAGTTGATTCGTCGCTCTCGCCATTACCTCTCTGACTATTTGGATGGCATGCGAGGACATCGCACCCTCCAGAAGCTGTTCAGCACTGTATGTTTTGGTCATATTCGTCTTCTACTTATTGCAACTACTGTTATTGATTTCTTTAAAAAGTTTTCTCGTAAAGTCGAAGGAAAAAACTATCGCTCAATTGCTCAGGTCGTCTTCCTCTACTTTGCGTGTTTGCTACCGGCGATTGCTTTTGGCGTCCTGAACGACGACAACACTGGCGGCGCTATTAGTAATAAACAAACTTATTTAATTTATATAAAATATATACTTTCCATAAATATTATGTATTCAAATAGTATGTTCATATATGTGCATTTTTACGGAAAAGGTAAAAGGAAAAAAATGTTGTTCTTGAGATGTTCGAAAGATGATCTTCGCTCAGTCGATCGGCGGAATCTTCTTCTCCATTTTTGGCGGCCAGCCAATGATAGTGCTCCTCACGACAGTGCCTTTAGCAATCTATATAAAGGGTTAGTCTCCCTCTCTCTCTCTCTCTCTGTCTTTCTCTCTCGCAATACCTCTGTTTATCTCCCGGTCTCGCCCTTTATCTGTATAATACACCTTTACCTGCGTCCTCAATTTTCATCTCTTCTTCCTTTCTATGATTCTTTATTGTTATAAATTATTCACCCAGAAAACTTCAAGCCTATTTTCGATGTGTCACAACAACGTATTCTCAGTGATCTACAAAATATCGCAAGAGCTCGGCTACGACTTCTACGCGATGTACGCGTGCGTCGGCCTGTTCTGCTCGATGTTTCTCGTTCTCTATGCAGCAACCGAGATGTGCAGTCTCATGAAGATGGCCACGAGGTCTATTTTTATTTATGTTGATTTATTTTTAAGTCCTAAGTTTCCTTCTTTCGAATATTATACAAGTTTTTCTATCATTTCAAGCATCAATACATTTTTAAATCCAAATATCGATACAGAGAATGTTTATAGATCGGCCGAAGAGATGTTCTCACTCTTCATTGCGATCGCCTTCACGGTCGAAAGTATACGAGCGATTCATACGAGTCCGTTTTTCTCTCTCTCGATGTATTGACTTATCGATCACTCGATTGGATCAAGATCTCTTGAAAAGTATAAAAGTACATTTGGCGGATGCTAAATTAAATTATAGCTTTTAGAAATATGTTTAATCTTATTCCAGGCTTCAAGAACAACTACCACGGTTGTCCACCAGAACCTGAGAGCGCTCACAATACGACAGGCGGCAATTTTACGCTAGATCCAGTAAATAGTTATTTAATTCTATTATTTTTAGAAAGTAAGTTTGATGAAGCAGCTGATGCATGTATCTATGTATGTTTAGTACGACAAATGGATATGGATAATGTTTTCTTCTTATATTTTATTTATCTTTGTTAAAGGAATCAAAAACAACCGCTTGAATTCTTTTTACTTGATATAAGCGCGAGGGAACATGTGATATAGAGAGGCAATTGTCATAAAAAATTAAATATGTTACGGTTGAGTTTTGATCTTCTTAAAAATTAATAGCTAAGAACTAAAATAATGAATTCTAGGAGCGACGCAAGCGCGAGTGCCATCGAGACACGAGCATCCTCTACGTGTTGCTCATGCTCGGCACCCTCTGGCTCGGCCTCTTCCTCTACAACTTTCGCAAGACGCCCTACCTCACAAGGTAGCAAATCAGTCGATATCTTACTATCGGTTGTTTCCCGCCAAATTTCGCCATCCTGTAAATATGAATCCAGGTCCCGTCGCGAATGGCTCGCCGACTACGCGCTGCCCGCCTCCGTGCTGCTCATGTCGTTCGCCGGCGCGTACTTGTTCTCCGAGATTGAGAGTCCGTCCTTTTCATCGTATTTCTCGTCTCTTTCTCTCGCTCTCTCTCTCCTCACTCTTTCCGTATTTCTCACTCTGTCACTTTCTCTCCTCTCTCTCTCTCTCTCTGTCTGTTTTCAGAGAACATGTTCGAGATCAGAGCTGACATCCCCCTCTTTGCGGTTGCCGACCTGCGTTCTCTACCGTGGCAAGGCTACTTTGTCTGCTTACTCCTCGGGTATGATGATTATTATTATTTCTTAAAAAAATATTTTTAATACAATCGTTTTAGTTGATTAACGCAAGCTAATTATCACAATTCTTTCCACTCCTTGAAATTCACATAATGATTTCAGCTTTTCGCTGTCCTTTCTCTTTTTTATGGATCAAAACATCACTTCAGCCATCGTCAACAATCCGCAGAATAAGTTAGCATTGCTGTTCTATGCTTATAAGCTGCCTATGTATCAGCTCTTAAGGTTTGGAAAAAAACAAATTCGTCATGTTATTAGAATAATAAATAAAAAACGACTATTTTGATCTACGCTTCGCTATGGAAGTGAAGCCTTCCTTGTTGCAGGCTGAAGAAAGGCCAGGCGCAGAATCTCGACCTCTTCGTCGTGGCCATCCTCAACGTTTTCCTTTCGCTCTTCGGCCTTCCGTGGATGCACGGCGCACTACCGCATTCTCCACTCCATCTCAGAGCACTCGCAGACGTCGAAGAGAGAGTCTCGCAGGGACATGTTCATGAAGTGTAAGTGGAGAAGAGAGAAAGAGAGAGAGAGAGAGAGAGGGAGAGAGAGGGAGAGAGAGAGAGACTGAAACAGAGGAAGAGGGTGAGAGAGAGTGTCTGTGTCAGAAAGAGGAAAGATATATAGAAAGAGCGTGATATAGTTGAAAAGGACAGAAAGACATGGAGTACCAGTCAAAAGGTTAAAATAAGTGATTGAAAACAATTTCCATTCAGAATCATGAACGTGCGCGAGACAAGGCTCGCTTCATTACTAGCTCATATTCTCATTCTTCTCTCCGCCTTTTATCTCCTTCCATACCCTCTCAGGTTTGTATTGTAATATAAGCTTACGACTTCAATGCTGCACCGTGAAATGTTGTGTGAAATTTTTTTTATGTCTGTTACGTCTTAAATTTGTTTTATTTAATGAGTAAATAAATAGAATGATTTATACCTAAAAATGAGGAGATAAATAAATACACACCCTCAAGATGGATCCCGACATCTGTGCTGCATGGCCTCTTCCTGTACATGGCGCTGACGTCACTGACGGGCAACGAGATGTTCGAGCGGCTCTTGTTACTCATCACGGAGCAGGTATCAAATATTTAATATTTAAATAATTTTTTGCTAGAATATTAAACTTTATAAATTGGCATTAAATATAAATTAATTAATCAATAACATGAACTATTAACTCTTCGAATTATTCTTACTGCATTCAGCAAGCGTACCCGCCGACTCACTACATCCGAAAGGTGCCGCAGAGAAAGGTATGTCCTTTTCGTTTGAATCGATAAATTTACAACGTGTTTAACTAATTGATATCTCCAGGTGCACCTGTTCACTGCGTGCCAACTGCTGCAGCTGATCATTCTGTGTGCCTTCGGCTTCTCTCCGTATCCCTTCATCGAGATGGTCTTTCCGATCGTCTGCTTCTTCTTCTTGCCAATACGGTCATTACAATTTTTAATATTAATTTGTCATTGCTTTTAAAATGTTTATTTACTTATTTATAAAAAAAGGTTGCAAGTAAAAGAGAACGTATAAAAATAAATAAACACCAAAATATATTTTTGTCTCTCTATCTAGACACACCTTAATTCCGCGCCTTATCGACTACAAGTACCTCGACGCTTTGGACGGTCGCCACTGAAGAAAAGAGAGCGACAATCGACCGAATTGGAAGGAAACCTAGCGGTAGATCAATCGTGGCAATCCGGAATCTTCCAACTTGTGATATGCAATGTCAAAGAAGAGTGTAGCAAAAGCATCAAAAGATAATAATTATTTTGCCAACGATTAAATATATTAATTCATGAGTAGCTTTTAACTTTTCCTTTTAATCAATAACATTCGGCTGTTTTTAATAATATCCCGGTGGTTTTACATGATCCCTGGCATACTTTCGAGTTCAAATGGCCAAACTCTTCCCCAATAGCCATTTCAGAAAACGACGTTCTTCAAAAGCCACCTTGTAATATATTAAAAAATGCTTGTTAATGCAGATTTCCATTGCATTTTATTGTAAGAAAAGGAATTAATAATTTTCGCCGAGAGCAATTGCCATGACATTGAGGAATTGAGCAGTTTGCCTTTCTCTATCTCTCTCTCTCAAATCTGTCTCTTTTACTTTGTTCGTTTGCTCATAACTTGTATGATACATATTGCACTCGCACTCTCTACACGAAATTCTCTCACTTTCTCGTTCCCCGTGCTATTCCCAAGCCCTGCATTATTGTTGAGGCAATGCATTAATGTTAGTCAAACCTTCTCTTATCATCCCTAGTCTCCTTTCCTTCCTTCTTTTTGTTTCTCTTTAAACTACAGTGTGCACGACTGGAAACGGGTGTCGACTTCTCTGACTAGTCTTTTCGAAAAAGTGCTTTTCGGATATAGAATAGATAGTATATACATTTATAGTATTTTAACATTTTTAAATGAATTTGTGAATTCGGTAAAAAAAAACACTAATGTTCTCATCAGATGTAATTGAGAGGTCATTACTATGTTATTAAGCACAAGAATTCGTTGCCACGCAGTCCTCTAAACGGGCTTTTCATTGTCGGACAAGTAAATATTCCGACTTTTCTAGTCACCCTGTGAAGAGAGGCAAGGCCAAGCTCCCTGTCAATGTCTCCAAGGTTTTTCATTTCTTCCTCTCTCTTTCTCTCTCTATTTCTTCCTCTCTCTCTCTTTCTCTCTCTCTCTCTCTCTCTTTCTCTATCCCTGTCACTGTCCCTGTGTGTCCCGACTACGCATTATTCCCAGAACGGCGTTGTGCAATTACTTTACTCGTCCATCAGAATCTCTTGTATCTAGTCGTCTGAATCTCTCTTCTGCTTTAGCCGTGCCATACTCTCTTCTCTCCCTCGCTCTCTCTCTCTCTCTCCTTCTGTCGCCCTCTTCGCTCCACGCAATACATTGCCGTTTTTGCTTCTATTTTTTTTTGATTTGTTGCCCAAACTGTTTTTTCTTGTCTAGGAAGAGAGCTCTCTTCACACCTCCGGTTCTTCTTGCTCATATGTATTGTAAGAGAGATAAATGTATGACGAGCAGTCGATACTTGGTGCAAAAATTATGAATTTCGACATGGAACAAACTAGAAGAATCTGGAACATATTGCTGATCACCCGGAGAGCAGGGGTATGTACACATGCATAAAATTTGTTACTTAAAATTAAGATGTGTACAAATTATATACACTATATACTTTTAATAATGGAAAATTTACCAAAATAAATAAAATCCGAAAACTTTATTAGAATCATGTTGGAAGCAATATTAGTTTAATTTTGAATAATACCAACACCTTTCACCTTTACTGAGTCACGCGTCTGTCCCAACCGGCCACCTACGGAGGCCTGCCTTCTCTCGACTTCTAGGAGGCGGAGTCTGCTCCGATCATCTATCATATGTAGCTCCGGCGAGAAGGCCATTTCCACCAGAACTTCCTCTCTTTCCGGCTCGCAGATCGAAAGTGTGTTCATTTTATCGTTTGACGAATTAACTAATTAAAATGAATCATAAAAGTACTTTAATATTTAGTGGTCGCTGCCTCGAGCGTCCCTGCGCTCTTTCTGGTTTCGTTGGCTCGATGCTTCCTTTGGGATTGCCTCAAATATTCTGATTCATTTTAAATTAAACCACCATCTAAGTAAGAAGAAAAAAGACTTTCAGTCTCAGCACTTACAATTAGCACATCTGCTGCGAGGCCGGGCTTCGCGGCTCCACTCGCCCCGCCCACTCCGACTTTAGCTCCGCCCACTACCTCAGATGGCACACTACCCATCACTGCTCTGCCCATCGTCCTGACAAAGCCGGCCGACCCCGCCAGCGCCCCTGCCCATGCCACGCCGTCCCAATCCTCGACTCCCCAGTCCTTTTGTATGTATAAAATGGTGTTTGTGATGTGTTTCAAGGACGCAGTTGAAAAAGAAAGAAGAAAGAATGTGAAATGCACGGTGACAAATGTCATTGAAGTGGGCGTGTGATTTCGTCGAATTGGTCTCTTAAGATTTGGCGAAACATATCCCGAACACCCATGCGGTTTCTCCGGATTTATTGAGAACGAATAAATTGAGCACAAATCATGAATAATTAACTGGTATGAAATGTGAAATAATGTGGTGCGAAATAATGTCCTTGGCCTAGATGCCCGCAGGCGCACTAGTGCCGGCCTTTGCCCTCTCCTGCTCCTTGGCCTTCTTCTCCCTCTCGGCCACGACCTCCTGGAATGCCGCGGGGAGGGGAGGCGGAGCGGAGAGGGGCGCGATCTCGGGCTGCGATTCGCCCTGCAAGGAAACAATCAAAGTTGTACGCGTAGATATAAAATGTTACACTATTTCAAAGAAGAAAAAGAACGAACAGGGAAGAGCAGCGAGAGAATGGCGGGCGAGCACTCGTTGGCGTTCTCACGGATGAACCCGCCGTACGCAAAAGTCACGTTCTCATTCAGCTGCAATTTCACTTGGAAAAATATGAATTTAATAATGCTTAAGTATATGTCTATGTAATAAAAAATTACTGCAAACCTTTTGCCATTTGTCGTCTTTCTGCGGCGCCTTGAAAGTCTCCGTACGGACGAAAGAAGCTCCAGACAGATCAACCTAGAGGAAACAGATAATGGAAAGGAACTCGATAGGAAACTGGTGACTTCTTATCCCTCGTTTGATCGTATGACATCATTTAATTGTGAAAGTGTCATTGAAGTGTAGAAGACAGTTTGTGTTGCTGACCTCAGGGAGAAGAGCCTCCAGTTCAGTGCGCATGTCACTGATGAGAGTGCAATCGAGGGCATTGTAGAAGATGTGTTTCTTCTTCCAGACGATCTCGACGAACACTTCCTGAAAAATAAATAAAAATGACAAAACTAAAATCGATTTTGACAGATCGAAAAGTATTGAGAAGAAGTAAAAGCGACCATCCACTGACCGTGGGAGCAGCGGGCGTGGCAGTTGCCATTGTTGAAGTGACGAAAACGATAAGCTGAAGCAAAGAAATGCTCACGAAAGCTGTCTGATGAAAGTTGGGAATATACATGTAAGTTAGGAACAAGACGAAGAAGGAAGCAATGGATTGTGATTAGCCGCCCATAGTATGTATTTTATATGGATAAATATGTAGAATAAATGAGTTTTCACATAGAAACACGAAAAAAGAACATTATCAATAACAGAAAGCATTCTAATAAATGAAATGAAGATGGAGGAGGACTTCTGAAGATCAAGTGAATGCGAAGGAAGAGTGAGGTAGCAGCGCGCTTCTTGCCTTTTATACAAGCAGCACGGCCCCGTCTACTTTCACTGCTCATTCACACCACCCTCCTCCTGCTGCTAATTACATCTAACATTTTATTATGGCTAAGCTTCTGTCATATCTCGTAATTAATGTTTAGCAGTATTTATCGCACTTCACATGAATATCTTAGACAATTTTATATGCTTCTGTTCAACTTTGAATTTTGCCTTGTTAAGAAAAAGTACAGCAGAAGAGTCGCTACACTACATGGTACAGAAATGATTGCAACCCGCGATGCAGCTGACAATAAGACACAGCGGTTAAAAAAAAATTATCTGGTTTTTTTAATTTAACTTGGTTAGTGCGGCTGGAGCCGTTCAAGCTGTGTCCCTGGCTCGTGGAAAAAAAAATTATCTGGTTTTTTAATTTAACTTGGTTAGTGCGGCTGGAGCCGTTCAAGCTGTGTCCCTGGCTCGTGGGCGGTACTGTACATATGTATGTATGTTATAAATTGGCGCCTCCAATTAGTTTTTACACAATATAAGTGTAAAAGTATTTAATCTATCGTTTGCAGGGCGATTTTCAAATAAACAGAAACGAATTCAATTCAAATTTTAAGCTATATGAAAAACCGATTCATTTGAAGCTTGTGCATTAAGGAGACTATCGTTCTTTGAATCTAATCAAAGTTTCACCACCACTGTGGAGAGCACTGGCTGAAGACTCATACGTACCAACAGGGACTTTTTTTTCTATTTCTCGCGTCGCGTCGAAACCAGTTTGACTAGGCTAAAGGTATGGGTAAAAAATAAAATACGTTCTTCTGCCGCTTGAACTGTATCGAGAACGTAAATCAGAAAGACAGTCCACGGAAAGCATCGTAAGGCTTAGTAATACTTGAACAGGGAAGAGGGTCATGCGAAACACTTGACATTACAAGGGGTCTGTAACTCGGCCCAGAGATCGAACGGACCCAGTCCATAGCTCATTCGACTCACCATCAGTTCGACGTCTAATGGACAGAACACAACGTAGGAACAACGGAGCAAAACTTACTGAAGGGTGATGAGTTATAAGTAGAACTAGGAAACTCGAACCAATTGTCAGGCCGAAACCTAAATAGCCTGTTGATGAAAATGCATGAAATCCGTGCAAATCCGTGCAAAAAAGATGAGATCATTTTGTTTTCTAATTCGCGTGACTTTTATGAAGTTCTCAAGCACTGCTAAAAAGTACTTGTAAGCTTGCCGCAAACTGAAGTGTATTCATCACGAAATAAAGAATGCCCGGGGGAAATCCTAGCCATTTCACCATGCGACCGACCGCGGAGGCGGATGACTCTGCCGTCTCGGAAGAACGCCAACGGTTCTGTCGACGTTTCTACATATTGCCGCGGCCTATTCACGCTGAAGATAGGCATATAACATTGCCTGAAATCAGAAGCATTTATTAAAAATATTTGTTGTTATAGTCATATGAAATTAAATTAAATCCTATTATATTAATTAAAGATATTTTTAATTGTCTCCTTTGAGGGTGGAACGTTTTAGACGAAAGAATATATCGAAGGAAATTACTTGTTTTTTGTTAAGCATCTTTTATTCCGGAGTTGTCGAGAACTGTGCGGCGCATCCGCTCTCTCCAAGTTCGCTGGTAAACAATCACTCTTTTAAGAAGAAAGAGAAAAACTATTTTAAGCAATTAAATTTGAAATTTTCTAATTCTTTGCTATTTTCAGGGCGCTGAACGTAGAGCAGAGAGCCCTTGACTACTGCAGTCGCGAAGTCATCGCATACTTTCTCCCTCGGCACTTTAATCGGTTCACACTGGGGCGGCTTCCGCTCTTTTGCTCGGCAGGAGAATCTTATGACTCCACTTTCCCTTTTTCGACTGATTGCAAAACTCAATGGCAAATTTTAGTATGCAAATCAGCTCAGTCTCTAGAGATTAATGCAGTGCAACATCATTATGCTCACAGCGGCATAATTATGCAAAGATAATTTTCTGTCAGAGAATTAACACTTGTGCATACAAATTAAGATAATAGCATAAGAAAAAACAAATTTCGTTTTAGCACACCAAGAAGGAGAAAGTTGTTCTTGAAATGCAATGGAGAATCTCATTTAGACCCTGGCCTTTCTTCGAGTAGTTGACGAGAAGAAGCATCCGCAGTCCACTCAGAAGGCCTCTCTCGACGCGCTCTTCATCCTTTTCAGCGAACATTGCTTTCACGACCAGATCCACAAGCATCCTGTGCGTGACAAAAACGAGATTTTTATTAACATAAATATTTTAATAAGAATACTCATAATATAAGAAATAAATTGATTTTAAATTGTACAAATTTCTGGATTTGAATCAGCGATATTTCAGTACAATTTCTGGCCACTTCTCACGCGCCTCTTCAACGCTGCCGACGTCGAGAACAACGACAAACTCAAGCATCGAGTTTGCATTGCAATCGATAGCTGCAGCGAATGTTTGGAATGCACTGTTAGTGCAGCTGGAAAGATTTTGCGGGGAGGGGGGGGGGGTCCGAGGAGGGAAAACAAGAGATGAAGGAAGGAAGAGTGGGAGTGAATAGGTACTATTCAGTTATTCTTGCTCCAGTAAAAAAAATTTTCAGAACATTTTCCTCGTACAGAGGAACTCCAGGGGGTTTATTTGTACGAGGAACACGAATATAACAACATAACAATCATGTTGCATAATTCCCTCAAAAACAAGAGTTATGACCACTTTTCCTTAAACAAATTTTCCCACCAAACTGCTTGTTAATCATGATACGGGGGTTTGTTGATGTGGGGATTACGTATGTAATGTTTAAATCGCGTATGTCATTTCAAAGAGGTACAGGAGCCCTGAAGGCCCATCATTTGTCTTTTGCCAAGTGTGGGTCACATTATGGCTTGGCGATACCTTAGCCACCGCCAAATGCAAAACCTGCTCGAATGACAAATTGTGACAACGTTTTCGACGGAATTATGCAAAATGGTTGCTATTTTCGTGTTTCTCGTACTCATAAACCCCCCAGGAGTAAATCTGGGGGTAAAAATTCTTTTTTACTGGAGCAGGACTAAAGGAATATTACCAAAACTATATATTTAATAAAAAGTATTAAAATAAATAATTACTTGAACTGAAAGGAAACATCTTCTTCTTTTCAGCATCTTCTTTTTAAACATCTTCTTCTTTTCAGCAGCATGTCCTCGACTATTTCCGCAGCTCTCTGCTTGGCCGCTTCTCGAACTTGGCCGATTCGCCCTTCAAGAATAGAAAAGCATTGAAAGAGTCACTTAAGTTTCTCAGAGATCACGCTGAGGCCTTCGGAAGCGATGAAGAAAAAAAGGTTGTGAATGAAACGGGAAGTTTGTAATTAATGTGGATTTCCTGTTGTGGAGGAAATTACAATACTCAAAATAAATGGCATTCAGTCCAAGGCCTCTTGTCATTCCTTTCTTCCAGTTGGCACAAGAGCTGGTAAGTCGGACCGTCTGCGCTGAGGTCTCTTTCGAAAGCACCATGGTCATGGAAGCTTTCCTCCGAATTGCCACTGAACAGGTTCATCCGTGTATTATAGATTTCTTCTTTGGATCTCTCTCTTTCTCTGTCTCGCTCTCATTCTCTCACTTCTTTTAGAATGCCTTCGCGATGTCTTTTGCTAAATCGCTGCTCTCTGACCAGCAGGCTCAGATCTTCATCAGCAATGCCATCCAAGACAAATGCGACTGCATTGCCGGGTTTTCTTGTTGAAATATTATTTCGTTATTCCCTTCCTACGTTTTACTCTTTGTGCTCGTCTCATTGAGATCCATCGAGGTTATAAGGGAGAGGAAGAGAGTTTCTGGGATTGATCAAAAGGAAGAAGACAACCATGTATTGCAGCACCATTGTTGCTGCTCTTCGGAACATTCTGCGAGGCCGCCCTGGAACTGACTACTTCATCAAATATGGATTCCCGCACCTTCTCCTGGACGCCGTCAGCCAGCGACTAGTGCAGGGCCGTCTGAATTGGCCATGGAGAAACGTAAACCATTGCACCGCCCATTCAAATCATTGCTCCGCACATTCGTACCGTATACGAGTGAAACTATAACTGTAGTCCTACCGTAACCATTCCCATTTATACCTAATCCTATAACTCACATCTTTGGTCGCTTCATTATTAATGTAATTTATTTGACATAGTACATCGAAGCCATTCAGGTCGGTTGTCGCTTCTGCGATATGAGCCACTTCTGTGATTGTTTGCTCAGCAACTGCTCCGATATTGTCGTGACACTTGCCAAGGCGGACGCTCCACTTGGCACATTCGTCAAGGTTAAAGATGCTTATTCCAAGGAGCACTTTCCAAATCTTGGCGCGCACTCTTTTAACTGTTCAATTGTCTTTTTACATCTTTAAAAGATGTGACGACACAGAAACATTAAAATAACGATCAAATGTAAATTCAGGTCCTATCAGCGAAGTAGGGGGAAGGAGAGGAAAAGGGAGGGATGTAGTCGCCACCTTGGTCCTCCGCTCGGATGAAGCGGAAGGGTTGAAACAGGTCCCCAGGGCTTGGGAGACCCATTGGGAAGGGTACACTAACAAGGTCTGGAGTTCTCATCGGCTCGATATCGAAAATTATAACATAAAATTCCAAAAGGATTTTATTTGTCTATTAGAAAGAGGTAAAAAAAACCGATCGTCAATGAGTTACGATTTCGTCAGTAATTCTTATTTCAGGCATTTGCAGCCGCATATGTTAAGAAATCCAACGGGGTACTTTTTTTAAATACAGATTGGAACGTGGCTCTTACATAAACAGCAAGATGCAATGAATGTTGTTGAGCTACATATATTGTATTTTACCGTCTCTTGTATTTTATTACGAGATCTCATAAACGAACTAACATTTTTCATGTTATAACGACGTGAAAATGTGGAATAGTAACTATCAACTCATAAAGGAACAAATTATATCGCGAAATTGATTTGACTACATACAAAACAGGTAATTATCACCAAACGGTGAAAAATGGCCCAAACAGTTTCCCCCAAATTGAGTTGTAAGCCCGGAGTTTCGGACAAATATAATGCGTTTGGAGTTTTATGAATATGATTTTAATTATCTACTCGATGAGAGCTTAATAAACAGTATATACATAGGTAGTTTTATATCCTCGGGGTAAGCCGAAAGCAGTCCCTCGTGAACAGGGTGCATGGCGGAGAAGCCACCGCGCTTTCTGTGTTTGGAGAGAGATGGGACGGGGGAGGTAATTATAGCATAAATGCTGAAGCTAATGCTCAATGGCCGTGTAGGAGGAAGTGTTGCCCCGGATCAACGACGCGACCATCCACCGCCTCGAGCACTTGGACACAATGCCATATTGTTTGGACAAGGACGTCTCCAGCTGCTCTGCTTTCAGCAGAGCTTCAACTCGCAAGACGTTGAATACGAGAAGGCTGGCGGTGCACATATAAACTATGTAGTTTAAAAACAGTACGATTATTTAAATAAATGTGCAATTATGACCCTGATAGTAATCATTAAAATTGAACTAAATAGAAGCATGAACAGGCCACTACCGCCGTCCTGAAGGGAATCCACCGCTGCATCGATTCGTCGCCGCCACACGAGAAGCAGCTTCTTACTCTGGCGTCTCTAATGAAATTCCCTCCCCCCCCCCCCCCCCTGGAACTGGTTACTTTTTGCTCTCAACAGAACCAAAAGAGATTATTCGTGACTACTAGTAGCATAGCAATGGATAAGAGAGCTTCAACTTCCAGCTTGTCGACGGAACCCGCTTCGCCGAGCGCCTCCTGGCCGCGCTCTTCTCTGACGAGAAGATTACGCTCTTCTACTCCGAGGCTCTCTTCCGCGAGCCTTCTTGCGTTGCTGCGTCCGTTCACTTCTGATACAGTCTTAGAGATGCTCTGGTCATTCTATAAGTAATTACTGTGTTCACGTAGAATCATCGTGCGATGTCTCTCTGACGCGCTCTGCTCAAGACGGGCCAGAGATGTCTTCATCGCCTCGGACTCGTACAGGCCGCTCGTCAACGGCATCATGAAGTACATCCAGCAAGGAATCAAGTATGGAGTGAAGGTGTGTGTTCCTTACCGCCGCTTTACCGTATACATACTACCGAAGTCCTAATTTACCGTAGTCAATTTAGTTAAGGTATCAATTTAACTCGAAATTAAACTAAATGTTCAGTGCGATGGCATGGAATTCTGCGACGGGCGTTCCTGTAAACAGATCTTCTTCAGATGCATGGATATCCTCGAACGCCTCGTGACCCCCGCCTCTTTCGTCACCATTTCCGACGTCAGTTTCCTTCTCCCCTCTCACTTCTTATACCGATAGGAAGGCGATGCCCGTACAGCTCGACTGAGAGAGACAATGCACACAAATACATATCGTGTAAACTGAGGGGGATGCAATGCTCGCATCCAAATACCCTCCTCCTTAATCTCGTTTCCTTGAGCACAACGGCCTGACGGAGGTGCTCCGCGTCGCGGCTTCCGTTCGGACTGGCAGCCGAGCCCTTCCCCTTCTGCACGCCGTAAGCTTCTTCGTGCTGCTTCTGGAGGAGGGCGAGCGGCAAGGAAGAATCGAATTGCCGCTTAACAATGGTTAGTGCTCCTCTTTGTACATAACTAGAGAAGCAGACAACAGTAAGAGGGCGATTGAAGCGAAAAGAGAGGCAGTGAGAGAGTGTAAGAGAGAGAGAGAACTAGAGATAGAGAGAACGAAAGACGAAGACGGGGAGGGCGATGATTTGTCTTATTGTTAGAGCCCCCTTTTAGCAGAAAGTTGCATAACTTCTGCAGGCGTGCTCTTGGCTCTAATGGAGCTGTTGCGTGGCCCCCGTCGCCCGTCTCTCCATTCGCTATTCGAGAGGATCTTCATGCAGTATCCGGGATGGGCTGCCAAGGCTGCCAGCATCCACGACCCGTCCACCGCTGTCCACCAGCTGGCCATTCGCTATGCGTACGGGCCCCCTCATCCTTTTATCCCTTCATTTGATTACTCCACCAGGGAACTCTAACTCCTTGAACCCTGAAAACTTTGATCTTAGACTAATCTCAAGATGGAAGAAATGATGCTAACTTAAAACAAAAGTTTGTTTAAAGTTGTGATGACAAAACATTTTTGTAAGGGCCCAACCGCTGAAGAAGTCGGAGTTCTTCGATCATCGCATGGCTTTGAGAGAGGCTCCCGTCCGAAAAGACTCCTCATCTGAACCATTCCCTCGTCCAACCCTCGTAAGCATACAACAGTCTGTTGTTGTTTTGTATCGAATCGATGTTGATTTAAGTCTAATCTCCATTTCTTCCTTTGGAGTGACAGAGAGACTTTTTAGTCCTTTTTTTCTCTTCCTCATTAGATTATTATGTCTCAGTGTTTAGAAATAATGAATATGTTGTTTGCAAGCAGCTCTGCGGCCACGGAGGACAGCGACACGGGTGCCGAGGAACCTTCTTCAGGTTAGCCCGCGAATATTTCAGGGGTATACCCAGATATTGAGGGGCTCTTTCATCGGTGTTCTTTCTTCGGGGCATTATGTTACCTTTTGTACTTTGAAATTATCTGCATCTTGATCAGAATGCAACGCTTTGTTTGGTTAGGTGCTTTTTATTACTTTTGGCGCCCGTGACTAGACACTTAAAATGTTCACTCAGACTCTCCCTCGCTGGCCGCCGTGTCCTTTGCATCCAACTCAGATGGTCTCTTCGCTCTTCCGGAGCCTGTTCTCTGCCAAGTCACCTCGCTCCTTACCCTTGCCGATCTCGATTCTCTCCGACTCTCGTGCCGTGCTGCCTACGGGGTTATCGAATCGTGACTTAACCGTTTTTTTCTCTTTGAATCGCTATCCTAACCACCTGATTTCGCAAGAATTTTTCAATGAAATCTTGGTGCTCTTGTGTTTGCATATTTTTTTCTATAGGCACTGCCAGAGAATATAGTAAATATATAATGTTGGGTGGTACTGTAGCAATTAATTTTTTTTGTAAAAAAAATTTATTCGAAACATATATTTATTTTCGAAATGCTTACAGCCTGTCATTCATCGGTTTCGCACGATTTCCGTGCTGTCTCTCGATCAGCTTCGCAAGCTGATTCCCGGTGTCCCGAACTCAGTCCACACACTGTGGGGCGTGGAAGCTGCCTGGTCTAGGTTGCAACGGCACGTGAATCCGGCGAGAATTCGCAAGATTGACTTCGGCGACATCGACACCTTTGGAGCGGCACAACTCCAGAAGATCTTCGAGGCGAACAATTTTTTCCTCTCATTTTTTTTCAAACGAGTAGAGAAAAAAATTGAGATAAGTAAAATAGTTGCTAAATGTCATAAGTTCTGTGAAAAGCAAATGAGATTATTTTTAAAAATATTTTTCGTATAGCAGTGATTACACGAAATGTTGTATATAAAGAGATTATATAATATTTTCATTTATTATTTCTTTTTACTCATTTAAACTGGGTTGGTGACGCAATTCGTTAAGGTGCCTTTCGAGTCGGTCACCACGCTTTCGCTGAAAGGCTGCGTCATAGAGCCGAAGACGTGGGCGATCCTTGGCGAACTCTTCCCCAACATTCGGACCGTGGCTGTCTCGCCGCACCTCGCTGCCGCTTTGTCAGTACACGAACATTAATCATACCGTAATCAGCAAGAGTGCAGCAATATTATTTGAAAATAATAGAACTACTAATTGATATGAGTAAGGTATAGTGAATATTAGACAATTAAATTACTCGATTTTTTGTTCTTCTTCTATGTGAATATTGTCTATCTTCCTCGTTTCTTCTAACCACAAGCAAATTAATAAATGAAATTTATAGTTTAATTCCCTTTGAAGGGATAATCCCGCCGATCTCCTGAAGACGGCGGAGTTGCGAAAGAAAGCGGAGGAAGTGCGGGGCGAGACGTACAGCAGCCTTCTCGTTACTCTCATCGGCTCCTTCCACCACCTCGAGATGACCGAACTGGCGGGTGGATAAATGGAGGATCGAAATTGTACATCGTCTCTTTCCGTTATTTTTTGGCTCTATTGTAAAATAAGTGACCGAAAAATAAACTAAATTTAAAAAAAAAACTCATGCTTTTGTCTGTTCTTCTCAGCTATATACAACGACTCGACTGATTTTTGGAAGCTTTTGGAACGACACGTCTTCTCATTTTAACCTCCAAATAAAGCACTGACTTCACTTTTTGTACATATACACATTCTCATTATGCCTCCATTACAAATTGGTGCCTCGAATATGTTTTGCACAATGTAAATGGAAAAAAGTATTTAACCTATCATTTGCAGAGCGATTCCCAAAGAAACACAGTAAGGAGATTGTCTCGCATTGAATCTAACGATAAGCAAAGTGAATTCACAACCAGCTCCGGAAAACACTGGCCGAAAACTCCTGCCTGCCAACAGAACCTGGCGTTTTACCTGTTTCTCGAAACCACTTTGACTAGTCTGCGAGTCGTAATCGCCGCTAAAAAATAAATAGGTCAAATTTCGGTATTTCCGATTTGGAAATGTGGGGGGGGGGAGTTGTTATTGCCGATCGAAGAAGAATGTAGTTGTATGTAGGTTTAATAAGTAGAAGTGCGCCGGTTAATTAAAATTGCACAACTGTATATATTAATATAAATAACAGAACATTGCGAGTTAAAATAGGGCGATCACCGAAAAGTAATTGCCGATTTCTGAAACATCTTAGCTATTTTCGAATAGTCTCGGGCATGAGGAAAAAGAAAAGGCAAATGAAAAAGCACAAAAAAGTTCCATATTCAAGTTTAAGATACTCTTTGTCCGACTCGCGCGCATTTTTCGCGTGCTACCGTGTCTTCGAGGTAGGACTTCCACTTCCGCAATAATTGTTTTAGAGGTAACAAAGCACGCTCTATCACGTGGTGTACTCCGACTTTTAACATTTTTAACACCGATGCCCGAAATGGTCCCCTCAAAACACTTTTTTGCCAAAATGACCTTTATAATGAAGATTTCAGAAAAATGTTTCTATGTATGTTTTGTTCGTTATTAGACAAGGAATCGAACAAATGTTTCATAATTGAGATTGGTCAATATTTAACGGAGTTACGCTCATTTGAATATTTTTGGTCTATCAGGGCATACTGCAGACATACTTCAGAAAAAATTTCTGAAAACGTTTTTGGGAAGCCATTTAGGTAGGTCCTACACACGCTATATTAAGGAAATTAGGATCAAAGGGTACTTTTGTTCCCTGTCCTTTTACAATTGGGCATGGTCAAGACTCTCAGATTGGCTCTCTTAAAGCAGAAGTGCCAAAGTGCAAGAGAGGCTACGTGCCGAATTGAAAATCAACCGAGTTCAGAAGAGAATTAAAGGACAAGTGGCCGAGTGCAAGAAAAGCAAAGTGCAGAATTGAAAGCCGACCGAGCTTTGAGAAGAATTGAAGTGATCGAGCGGAAGAGATAATCCGTGAATAATTGAAAGTCGACCGAGTACGACCGAGAAATAAGAACAAAATGAGCGAGTCAGACAAAGAAATTTCTGGAAATGAAAGCGATTCACTATTGGGCAAAAAGCGTGTGAAGAAGAGACAGAAGAAGGTAGATAAACGCAAGAACAATATTCAGATTGACAAGGCAGTGGCCGAGGCCAGAAGTCGAGTGAATGAGAAAAAGGAAGAGCTCGAGAGATTGGATGAAGAGATCCAAGTGGACAAGAAGCTGTCAGAATTCTTCAAGAAGGGAAGACTGAGGACATCAAATCAATCAAAGCAGGATTTGTGCGACAAAGCACTGGAAATGATGGAAGATCATAAGAAGAAGCGAAGCGATATTGAAGCATGGCAATCGATGCATGCGTGGAAGTAGAACGATTGATGAACGAATTGGCGGAGAAGATGGCGGCCGCGAGTACGTCAAGGCATGACAGTAATGGAGAAGTGACAGCCGAGAATAGTGGAAGGGAGAATTCCAGTATTGGCTCTCAGAATGGACAAAATGTTGTGAATGGAACGGATAACCTCATTTTACAAGAATTGAGAAGAATGAACAAGGATCTCAGAAGAAAAATTGAACGGATGGAAACAGAACAGGCGTTCAGAGAATCACTGCAAGAATCGAATCGGGGAGCTGACAGACAAGCGGAAGGAAGGTGGAGTCAGATAGACTATCAGAGGAGACCCATCGAAGAGACGAATCAATGGCAGAATCAGTCGCCGCAACGGTCCCAAGAGAGCGGACAGAATCATTACCAGTGGCACGAGAACGCGAATCGCGGCAGTTCTCCTTGTAACAGTTTGGTGGTTGGATCGGAGGCGTTGTCTGCAGAGGACAGAAACGCAAATGCCATGATTTCGATGGCGATGCCGCCAGTGGGTCGTTACAAAGGAGACGGAGGACTAGGAAAGTTCGAAGAATTCCTGGAGAGTCTGGAGATGAGTACGAGAAGGAGAGAACGTTAGTTCTCTGTGCATGAGACTGGAGAGATTGGCGAAAACAGCATTCCCGAGCTTGACGGAAAAACATCGCTCACCGATGTTGGCAAAGAAGCTTCTGATGCAACTGACGGGTTGGACTCACTATCGAGAGTTAATCGAAGTGATGGAGAGTGCACCTCCAATTGAGAAATACGAAGCGGTGAAGAGTCATGCTATTCGAATTGAGACGGTGGAGATGAGGGGAACCAGGCTGGATGCCGGTTTCAGAATGCAGCCAATGCAAGCGCCAAGTCCGAGACGCGATCAGAAGCATGGCATGAGACAAGGGACAGAATATGCCCGCCCTATGGAGTACCATTCGAGCAGAAATGGAAGAAGCAGACTAGAATACAAGGAGCGTACGAATTACAATACCCGGCCATATCAAAATTCTCACCATGTCGCATTCGAGAACAATCAGAATCATTCGCAGAGACAGAATCAGCCGTAGATGCAGAATGTATCGAGTGGGCAGAATTTCGGCTTGAATCTGGAAGCAAGACTGGTGTCGCAAGGAATGACTGGCAGAGGAAGGCCAAGTGATGGTGGCGGAGGAATGACGAATTTGTCGCAGTGTTACAAGTGTGGAGGAAGGGGACATTTCGCGAGGAATTGTACTTCACCGAATCCGATTCCCAGAACGAATAATGTGATGCGTGAGTGGGACACGCAGGAGAACTCGAACGTACCAGTGTTGACAAAGAATGAAAGGAAACAAGGTGAAGAAGAAGGGATCTTTTGGAGGCCCTTGAAGAGAATCGACGTTGACATTCACGGAGTTGTTGAGAAGGCTATTCTGGACACGGGTTCAGAAGTGACGACTATTCCGGAAGCAGTGATGAGGAAGGTAGAAGCCACAGGAGCTCAGGTTGAGTGGAAGAAACAGTGCGAGGATTTCCTCGATGCAGCGGCAAGCAAACTACGAGTCGTGGGAATGGCTGTAGTAAAGATGAAAATAAATGGAAACGAGAAGATGGTTGGAGTGTACGTTGTGGAGAATGGAAAGGACATTCTCCTGGGTGTGGGACGATGGATGGTGGAACGAGGGAGAAGAGAAAGGCGAGCCAGCCATTGTCACAAAAAGAATTTACATCGGACCATTGACGTGCAAAGAAGTTGAACTGAGAGCTCCTGAGGATAGTGAGCGGAAACTTCTCTTCAGTGATATTGGCGGACTCAGCGAAGGAATTATTGAGAAGACGAAGGGAAACAGACGAGTCCAGATCTGGAATTTGCGACAATCTCCTCTGGTTCTGAAAAAGGATGAGAAAGTGGGCGAATGGAAGAGGGCAGAGTATGTCCCAATGGAAGAAAATGACACGAATATGCTGGACGAAAATAAACGAGAAGTCATGCCTGAAGACAGAAAGGAGGAAGTACTGAAAATCATCGAACAAAATGGCATTATCCCTAGCGAGAAGTGCAGGGAGGTTGTCAAGCAACATGCAGCATTCGCAATCTCGGAGGAAGAAATGGGGAGATCAAAGTTGGTGAAACATGTGATTGACACAGGAGAAGCGAGGCCGATTAAACAGAAAGGTAGCCTTTGGGAGTGCAGGCGAAAGTGAAGGAAATGCTTGGAGGCATGAAAAGACGGGGAATCATCCGAAATAGCAATTCGTCGCCGCTTGTTATTGCACAGAAGAATCCGCGTTCTTCATGAAGTTCTCATTTTCTCGCTCTCTACTCCTCTCTCATTTCTATTCCGTTCTATCAATGAGTTGATCTGGTAACTAAAATGGATTGATCCTTCTTCCTCTCGCTGGCACTCCCTACCTTTTTCTTCTTGAATCTTTTCAAATGACACATTCCAATAATTCATTGGACTGTAATCAGTTTGAAGATAAGGACGAAGTATGGATGAGTGGAGGGAGAAGATGAGTAAAGCCGAGTCGGGGAAGGGAAGGAGGCGGATGTCGAGGTCGTCTTGAGAAAGCGGAAGATATTTTTTTCAAGGCATTTTTAAGTGCTCGTCCATTTGGAAATCGCACATCTGGCCTCGAATTTTTTCATTTATTGTCACTACAATGGTTTAGTTTACAAAATAGCGCCATATAATAACAGCTGACCAAAAAAAGTAAATGGGAAATTGTGGTCGAAAAAATCAGCAACATTTGAAGAAGGAAGGTGACCGGAAGAGAGAGAGAGAGAGAGAGAGAGAGAGAAAGAAAGAGAGAGAGAGAGAGAGAGAGAGAGAGAGAGAAAGAGAGAGAGATAGAGAGTGGATCGCCGACACTGGGAAAAGGGGGCGACGGCGGTCGGCAAACGCCTTCGGGATCGAACTTCTAGATTACTCATAACTATCATTTATACGAGAGAGCGAAGGACAGCTCGGGCAAGCAAGAGACAATGGGAGGAAGGGATGGATATATGTACATAATACATACAGACGTACATATACATATACGTAAGATGCTCCTTATACTTTCACCTGTTTTTTTGAGAGTTCCGTAAACACGCCCGTGGCTTGCATTTTGACTAATATTCATATTCAAAAGAGATTGGAGCAAAACGAATAAAGAGGCAGAATTAATCGAAACTCAAATAGCGGCCAATTCGATAGAATTGCAAGAGGAAACAGTGAATTCGATTGAGTTTTTTTTATGATCTTTTGATCTATTGATTTATACCTAAGAACAACGTATGTGATTAGTAGTGACTAGAGGATTAGAAGAGCCCGGCTGTCTTCTTCAATTTAGGCAGAATGCTCGCAAGAGTCACAGATGAAGGACGAGTCGCACTCGCAGTGATACTCCGACGAATCTAGATAGAAGGTGCATCTGGGAGAGAGAGAGAGAGCGAGAGAGAGACAGAAAGAATAAAGAGATAGAGAAAAGAAGAGATAAAGAGAGAGAGAGTGCGTAGATGCAGAGAAAGAGAGAAAAGAAAGCCCAACTGGCTGGTCGTCTGGCGGAGTACGCAGTGGCCGTGCCCGCTGCATCGTTCTTGGGCACAGCGATTTGCGTCACGGCGGACGAGATCCGAGACACTGAAGAGGGAGGGACATTATATATTTTTGTCTTTTATTGCCATTAAAGTATTTCAATCTATGTACTTGTTTATATTAAATATCTTTATGTCTGCACATCTTATAAGTTTTATATACAATATATACAAAAACCTTTACGTTTATCATCGTTCTATACTGCAATATTAAAATTTAGGAACAACAACAAAAAAGTGAGAATTACAATTGGCTCATGTAATTTACTTAATCTCTAAAAATTTTCTCCGATTGTTCAAAGGCAAATAAGAAGAAGCAGAAACTGACGGCCCGAGCGAGTTGCCAACGTTACGAAAGATGTTCTGGCAGCGGTAGGCAGTCATGGCTTGGGAAGTACTCCAGATCAGCACGCCAGGAACGCCCATGTCAGAGACATGTTTCAGCGAGCTGCACAGGTCCTTCTGGACAGTGGAGGCAAGAGAGAGAGAGAGAGAGAGAGAGAGAGAGAGAACGTTTGTCGTATTTTCCCATTTCATTTCAACAAATTCATTCGTTGCGCTAATATGGAAGTGTAAAATGTGAATGTGAACATACTAGAAATAAAATACAAAATAATAAGTATAGATTTTAATATTTAAAGTGCTTCTAACAAAACTGCGAAGTTTTTGATCATGCAGAGGCGCCGTCACTTGATCAGAACGTCACAGAAATTTATATCTAACTTGCAGAAGTTTAAACCAAATGGAAAATAGAACGAGAGTAGAAAAAGAGAGTTTTACCTTCGAATAGTAGACATGCTGATTGACTGGATCGTACGGATTGTACTCAAACTTTGTGTAAGGCATTATTTGCGGCCGCGAGTTTGTCTGTCAAGGAATATCTATTTAATTTACTATAATTCATTGTTTTGTTTCCTTCTGCATGTTGGTCAAATTGAAATTATTTAAATGGAGAAGAAGCATACGGTTAGCGCAATCCGCTGAGTTTCCTTGACAATGGCGTGAATGTAGCTGAAGGAGAGATCGGAATCCTCATTGTTGTACAAGTAGATGGACGGTGTGAGAAGGGTCAGCTCGTCCGTGAGCCAGCGAAGCCTGCAATAGACATTTGTTGTTATCCAATCTTTCTACATATTAGTATTATTGTTATTTATTATTTATTATTATTAACTTTTAAAAGGAGACAATCTTCATCTTTCTGTTACGCCCTTTTTCTATTTATTAAAATTAAAATTGCCGATTCAGCAACCAAGAGCTTATTGTTAGTGTTAGAATTAATTTTATAATATATTAATTTATTTTTAAATTAAATTTCAATGACCTGTCATTATGGCTGAGAAAGTCGTCGGAGCACTTGAGCTCGCCGTCCTTGCCCGCGTTGTAGTTACAGTAGGGAAAGAGTCCCCAGAGGGCGCGCGGTCGAAGTCTCCGCGCGAGTTGCAACGTTGACACGAGAAGCTTCCTACAAAAGAAATTTCTTATCTAGCGCATCCTACATTTCTCTATTTTTTTTTGCTTTTGGCCGCAACAACCGTTTCATCCATTAAACTTACAAATCAAGAATAGCAACAAATAGCAAAGATAAACGATCAAAGAAGTCAGCAAAATTGAGAAAAGCGAGATAAATGAAAGAAAACTAACTGACTTGGACGCTTGATTAAATAAACTCTTCAGTCGCCAGAAGAACGGCCGACTTGAGCGACATCGACGGGAAACGCTCGCTGAATTAGTAAGAAAGACAGGATCATTTCCGTCGATTTAATAATATATCTCAAAAAAACTATATATATATATATATACATATTGAAAACCTAAAAGATAATATAGGTATAAAAACTAAATATTTTATGCAAAAAAAAAATTTTTAAAGTAACAAATCTTAAGAAAGAGATGCATACCGAACCAGCTTGATAGACTCATTCTGATAGACACTCTTGGGACCCCAGTTCAGATGGTACATGGGTCGCCACTCCTGAATTGACTATTCTCTCTCTCCCTATCTCTCTCGCTCTCTCTCTCTCACCCTCGCTCTCATCTCTCTCACTTACTCTTTCACTCACTCTCTTTGTCTCTCTCTCTTTTCCTTCACTGATTCTATAAAATCAGTTAGGGAAAAGAGAGAGATAGAGAAAGAGAGTGAGTGAAAGAGCATATGTATGTATATGCTCAACTTCTCACTTCAACATCAAAGACTGCCGGTCCGTCAAAGTTCTCGTCGGGGATGTTCTGGATGATCTGCTGCTCAACGATTTGGAGATGCCGCGCCATGTCACATTTCGAAATGAGGCAATTACTAGACCCAATTGCTCGATATTTATGCATACATACATATGTTATTAATATATTGATGCCATCTCTTATTGAAACTCGTTAATAAATAGGATTTTTTTGTTAATATGTAAATTAAATTGATTTGTTTTTAAATATAGACCTGAGGAAGCCCGCCGTTGACGGCATTTGACGGATCGGAGTTCCCAAAGTATGGAAAGAGGCCCGTGGTAGTCTCGTAGAAGAGCACGATCTGCAAAACGTTTTCGTTGTTTACTTTTTGTGACCGATAACAAAGTAACGTTAAAAGGAACTAATATTAACAACACGAATGATGTCTATTGAGATGCAAAAAAAGAGGAGATAGAGAAAATGAACCTTATCACCCATAAAGTTGAAGCCCTCATTGTGTATGATGTGGTAGTCGTCGAGAGGCAGCACCATGTTGTAGGACTTGAAGCAGTTGATGGAAGGCACATTCCAGTACACCTCAAAGAAGCCGAAACCCCTTTTTGAATTCGCGCCCTTTTTGCCTGAGACGCAAGAGCGAGAGAGCATGTGCTTTAGAGAGACGCGACGATAGTCAGGATAATTCTAACAGATTACGGTTGAGTTTCGTCCACCCTCAAGGCAATCTCTCGATCACGCATTCAATCAAGCAAAGAGCACCCCAGAAATAAGAGCTATTTTTGCCCAACTTTTTTCAAGAAATATTCTCTGTTACATCATACGCTTTTCATTATAAATTTGCGGTAGATTTTTATGCGACATGTGCAATTTATTCGAAGAATGTAGATTTTTTTCTACTACCTTTTGCTACCTTTCCTAATGGATTCTCAATTTTTTTGCCAGTTTTCTCGATGCTCTTGCCTTGAATCGGTCGTCTTCTTCGCTGAGCGTGCATTCGGGTACTGCTGCCACAGCAATTAGAAGTATCGAGAGGACGAGGGCGCGAGGGTCTGAAGAGATGCAGGAAAAGAGAGAGAGAAAGAGGAGTGAAAAAAGAAGAAGAAGAAAACGAATCGGAGAGACAGAGAGAGGCTGAGAAATTGTTAGAGTGTTAGAACGACAGAAAGAGAGAATGAGGAGAGAAGATATGGTGAGAGTAACTTGAAGTGAGCGGAGTCGCCCGGACCGTCTTGGTTGGCATCGAAAAAGACATTATAGTTTTAATATGTAAAACTTTATTTCTTGAACCATTCTAACTAATTGTAAGTATTGCAATAGCACAATAGAAATGGTGTCGAACGCCGTTCGGCGCGGTCTATTTCATGGTCAGGTAGAAATTCTCCCACGGCGTACAAGGCTCTTCGTCGTTTTCGACAAAGATGAGCGTGTTAATAAACGGGCCCTAATTTTCCCACGCTTTTAAATAGTGTCATCTGTTGCTCGGTGCGCAAGGCACTGACGCCAATGTTTACTTATAAGGAAACATCAAAGACAATTTGAGTGTGACGCGCCTGGCTTTCAACTAATTCTCTCTTCAATTTATCGCTTTTCTTTTGTCCAAAATAATATGCGGAGACATAAATACGTTTGCAATATGTTCCTCTGGAAAATAAAATAGTTTTTTTAGACAACTATAATGTCTATCACTCTTTAAGTCAAGATGTGTCGAAAAGCAGGAACAAAGTGAGAATTCGTCCTAAATTTCGTTCAGAACAACTTATACATATGTACAGTCCCGCTCAACATTGTTGGGTCCGGTATTAATAGTATTAATAGTATTAATATAAATAATACAAACTGGAATATCGCGCTGAATACGCATTTTCGTGCCATTTTGCGTAGGAGTTTACCTATTTCGACCATGGAGATTACGACTGTGAAGACCGTTTTCAAAAATATGCTGAAATGGCTGAAATCTCATAATATTGCATTTAATTTGGCCGTATTTGGGTTCCAAACGGGCTGGCTTCAACTCCTGGACTACAAAGTGCTAAATAACGTGAAATTTTCAGAGCACTTCTTACATTTTTTGAGTTTCTTGCTTTATTTCGTTTGAGTTTCTCATTTTGTTTATGTATAAACGACGAAAAAAAAAGCAAAAAAAAAATTTTCGTGCTTGCAAAAATCTGTTCTCAAAAGAGTATCGAACCGAGACCTCGAGATTGTGGTCAAACACTTACAAATACTCTACGGACGATAGTGATAGACCTGATGATACCTTTCTTTGCACAGCGTCGATTGCCTCACAAAGGAAACGTCGATTCTGAACACGTTCGCTCATACTTTAGTGGGAGACAGAGAGAGAGAGAGAGAGAGAGTGAGAGAGAGAGAGGCGAAAGAAGGTGCAGCCGCGACTACATCTACTCTGCGTCACCGTTTCAAGGCTGAAGCTACGGTATGTCGTTAGACCAACGATTTTTTTTCTCATTATCAGCTAACAGCACCTGCACCTTCTTTCACCTCTCTGTCTCGCCTTCTCTCTATCTCTTTCTCTCTCTCCCGCTCTCTATTTCTCGCTCCACCGGTCTCTCTTTCTCTTTCTCCCTCTCTCCTTCTTTCTCGTTCTCTCGCATTCCCTCCATCTCTCTCTCTCACTCTCTCTCTCTCTCTCTCCCACTAAAGCATGGGTGAACCTGCTCAGAATCGACGTTTCCTTTGTGAGGCATCGACGCTGTCCAAAGAAAGGTATCATCAGACCTGTTTGTACTGTATGTAGCGTATTGGTAAGTCTTTGACCGGCAATCTCGAGGTCTCGGTTTGATACCCTTTTTAGAACAGATTTTTGCAAACACGAAAATTTTTTTTCCTTTTTTTGTCGTTTATACATAAACAAAATGAGAAACTCAAACGAAATAAAACAAGAAATTCAAAAAAGGTAAGAAGTGCTCTGAAAATTTCATGTTATTTTGCACTTTGTAGTCCAGGACCTGAAGCCAGCCCGTTTGGAACCCAAACACGGCCAAATTAAATGCAATATTATGAGATCTCAGCCATTTCAGCATATTTTTGAAAACGGTTATAACAGTCGTAATCTCCATGGTCGAAATAGGTAAAGTCCTACGCGAAATAGCACGAAAATGCGTATTCAGCGCGCTATTCCAGTTTGTATTATTTATATTAATACTATTAATACTATTAATACCGGACCCAACAATGTTGAGCGGGACTGTAGTAAATGAAGAATAGGTTGAGTTTCGTGCTTCGATAACTATCTTCGGCATTAAAACTAACAATTGTAATGAAAACGAATACCAAAGATGGTAAAAAGTAGTTCAAAATTATAAATGCAAGAGTGCTGCCGTAGAAGCGCTTCGTCGGCACGTCTCCAGAAATGGCAAAGTGATAAAATGAGAGGACACTTTCCTGCTTCTTATCAGGATTAAAAGTTTAATTTTTCCTCTTTTCTCTGGCTGATTAATCTTATGCTCACTGGATTAGTTCTCATTGTCAGTTCATGTGTGAAAAATTCCGTCCTTTTCATCAGATTTATTAATTGTCAATAATCATTTATACTGATAGATTCACGCAAAATAGGGAAATGTAATAAATGACATTAAAAAACATCTCATAAGCACATGTGAAGAATCATGCGAAAGAACCAAAAATTTGCCCGTTTCAATTTGTAGCGCATGGGGGAACAAAGTTGGGGAATGTAAACATTGTGCAAAGGTTTAAATGCCAGAAATTGTCCTTGTGTTACTGAAGTAATTGCTCATCAAGAAATGATACACATGTCAGAGAATGACAACGTGTCTCGATCACTTTTTTTCAGGTTTTGCTTTTTTTGAGCCGCTAGCAGAAACAGAAAAATGACGTGTAGATTTTTCCTTCGCGGTGACGATCTCTGCGGCTTCGCTTTCTGGTTCATCGTCAACCTGCAACAACAAAATGAACGTTAAATAGCATAGATATGTTCGATCAAAATGGGCCATAATATTGTCAGGTACCAAGCATATTTTCTCTTTTCTCTCTCATTTTCCCTCTCTCGATCCCTCTCTTTCTCTCCCTCTACCTCCCCCTCTTTGTTCTTCTCTCTTCTTTCTCTCCGCTTCTCCCTCTCTTCAGAGAGATGGCGGTGACGACGACCTGCTCGTTCGTGGTCTCGTTGTTTTTCGCCCCGTTCTCCCATTTCACTTTTTTCACTTGGTTACTTGACACAAGCATGCACCAGAATGCCTAGCTATTCACTTGGATACTAATCATCAGCAGACTTCTAAAAATTTCTCGCCATTCTATAATAGTACAAGATACTCGCCATATTTATCAGCATTAAATTTTTTGAAATTTCCCACCGTCCTAATATTGCACGTTCGCCATTCAGCATATTCAATTATCTGCTCCGCCCTCGCTCTCACTTCCGATTCTTTCTTCCTCCGAGTCACACTCATTCTCCCTCGTGGCACTCATCGCGCCCGGTCGGTTCTCTTCCGCTCTACTCGCAGGTCTCTACTCATTTCAAGGTAATCTTCCCTCCCCCACTTTTCCTTTATTCTTTATTATATCAATCTTATATATTTAGAGAGACCCTATAAAAAAAGCTCAGCCTATTCAATTAATTTTTTCAGAGAGTCAAAAAAGACGCCTCAAGAATGTCATCTATATCATCCGAGCTGGCTTCTCTTACGGCGATCGACACGACTCCTGCCAACTCTGAGGCACGCCTGGACCCCATCTTCACCTCTCTCTCTCTCTCTCTCTCTCTCTCTCTCTCTCTTCTTTCTCTCTCTCTCTTCTTTCTCTCTCCTCTCTCTCTTTCGCTACTCTTCTCGCTTCTTTCTCCCTCCCTCTCTTTCTCTCTCCCTCTCTTTCTCTCTCTCTCCTTCTCTCCCTCTCTGTCTCTCTCGGTCTCTTTCCCCCACTCCCTCTCTCTCCCTCTCACTCTCTCACTCTCTCTCACTCCCTCTCCCTCTCCAGGAGCGCATTCTGGAGTCTTCGCGTGGGGTCGTCGAGAAGTTCGCCGACCCAACTCAACTCGGCGACAGTGACTGCAAGAAGCGTTCGAGAGAGACGAAGAAGGTTCGGAATTTAAAAAAGTTAATTGTAAAACACAAATTTAATGAAATCCTAGAAGTAATAATAGGGATATAAAATCGAATTAATCAATAAATAAATTCACCCGGATAATATTGATTGATTTCAGGTGCGGTTCGATGGCTGGGGCGAGTGCTACACGCCGGCGGAGAAGCACGGCGGCAGCGAGCGTAAGGAGAAGCCAGGTGATCCATCTCTCTCTACCTTCTCTATTTCTCGCTCTGTCTCTCTCTTCTCCCTTCCTTTGTCTTCCCTCTCTATCAGTCCCCTGATTTTTCTGCATTTCTCTCTCTCGCGCTCCCTCTCTCCCTCTCCCTCTCTCTCTATCTCCCTCTCTATCTACCTCCCCCTCTAATCTCGCGCTCGCTTCAGCCTCTCTTCTGGACTCTGCTCATCTCCACGGATGTCCTCCGCCCTTCGTGCCCGGCCAGGCCGTGAGTCTGCTTTTGGCTAACATAAGCAAAGTTCAGGAACAATAATTTCGTCAAGCGTGATAGTCGATTGATTTTATTGATTTTAATAAACATACTAATTATCATCGATTGATTAAGCCCCGCCCACAAAGCACCTGGTCCCCGTCTTTCCAGCCGCCATTCCTCGCTCGCTCCGGTCGCACCCTCCTGCCGCTCCCTCCTCCTCTCGCGCATCGTCCGCTTTTCTCTCCGACCATTCAGGTAGTTCATAGACCTCCCCTTAAGGAAGCCTGGGGCTGACGACGGCCCACCCTGAACAGAGCTAACTCTCCATCTCATTGTGAATAACGCTTGATTTCTCTCTCTCTCTCTATCTCTCTCTCTTTCTCTCTCTCTCTCTCTCTCTCTCGTTTCATGTTGCTTCCTCTTCCTCTTTCTCAGTCTATCTCTCTCTTTGCTTTTCTAACTCCTTCTCCGCCCATTTCGCTTTCTTTCTCTCTCCCGCTCTCTCTCTCTCACTCTCTCTGCCTCTCTCCTTTCAGCGTGCTCCCTCTTCCGGTCTCTTTCGCTCTCCTCCTCCGCCTTCTCGCTTCTCGGATGGCTTTCAGCCATGCACGCCGAGTCTGTACAAGGAAGAGCGCACCACTCCGAGGTGGGTAGATGTCTCCCTGACACTTCCTCCCTCTTCTCTTCTTCTCATTCTTCCCTCTCTCTCTCTCTTTCTCTCTCTCTCTCACGCCCATCTCTCTGCCTCCTGATCTTTATCCTTCTCTCTCCCTGTCCCCCTTTTTCTCTCTTTCTCTCCATTCTATCTCTCCCTTTCAGCCGCCCTTCTGCACCTGCAGAACTGCCCCTTCCGGCATCTTTCACTCCGGCCACGAAGACATTCGTGTCGGGACCCGGGCTCAAGGTCCTTCTACCGGTTACGGTAGGGATTTTGAATGAATTTTTGTTAATAAATAAAAGCCAAAAGGTCTTTCGTCAAGCCGTAGTCTCCTCCACCGCCGCGCTCTCCTATTCTCTCTCTCTCTCGCTCTCTCTCTCTCTCTCTCCCTCTCCCTCTCTGTCTACCTGTCATTATCACTCTCGGTATCTTTCTCCCTCTCTATCTCTCTTCCTCTCTCTACCTCTCACTCTCTCCTCTCTCACTCTCTCTTTCCCTCTCTGGCTTTCCCCCTCACTTTCAGTCTCTGCCCACTCCCTCGGGCTCTCTCCCCTTTCCCCTTCTCTACGTCTCTCCTGCCGGAACGATCTCAGTGATGCTCCGTCACGAGGTCGTCGTTGAGATGGCAGTCGACCGCAGCATTCGTGTCGTGCTTCACGATGGATTCGCGGTAAGGGGGCGGGGCCTATTTACAGAAGGGGGAAGTGGGCGGAGCCCGAGTGATTCCTCTTTCAGGCAATGGTGAACGCGCGCGGAACTGCCGCCGGCATCCTCCATCCGGCCGGCCGCATCGTGCAGTACGAGGACAAGATCTACGCGCGATTCCGTACGATCGGCTACCGTATTCCTAACTGGGTTACGGGGTTACTGTAGAACATGGGATACCGTACACCTGGAAGGGAACTCAAAAGGTCTACCCTCCATCTTGGGGTTCTTTCCAGGGTGTCCCAGGAGGCGCTGTAGGCATTGATTAAGATGTTCCTGGTGGAGTACGGTAGCTCTATAATATCGTACTCTTTGAGGGATACTGTAGGACAGCTGCCTGCATAGCATGGTCATCATATTTTCAGAACTGTAAAGAGAGGATATAGTGCTCGTGCCAGAAAGGCTTATTTGTTTCTCAGTTAAAAGGCAAAGGGAGATCGTATTTGAAAGTGTAGAACTTATTAGGGAAAAAAGTTAAAAATTACACTTAAAGGTAGGTATAAAGAAAGAAAATAAATGCAACTACTTGAAGCATCGAACGCGAGCGAGAAGCTTGCGCTGCTCGGCCCCGGCGGTCTGCTCTTCACGATGGGCCATCTCTCCGAGGCATTCATCGTCAACGCGGCCGCCGTTCCGAGTACGTGCAGATTGGCAATCTTTTCTTTCTTTTTCCTTTCATAAAATTAAATTAAAGGAGCTGTCCATGGAGATTACAATGTCGCAGTATTTTTGGTAATGCTATCCGGTCCAGTTAGAAACATCGATAGGAAAAGTAAGAATGCGTCCTGAAGGGCTCCTGAGGAGAAAAACCACATTTTCCCCACGCCGTACTGTAGAATTTAGGGAGTGACGTCATCACCCCTTGCCTATTTACTCCCCATGCACACCCTAATTCTATCAGAAAGAAGGTGATAACTACATAGGTGCGAAGCGGCAAGCCATGATTGAGATTTGAGGGAAGAGAAGAGAGGCAGAGAGAAAAAGACTCACAACGTCTAGTTTGTTGTGATGGATACTGTGCTAGCATACCGCCAAAACTTTTTCCAATATCATGCGGGAATTCAAACGTTAATTCTCCACAAGCGGGTTCTAAAGTCCATGGATAGTTCCTTTAATCATTTAAGAGAAACATACTTTCAAAATTGTTGTCTCAATACATAATTTACGTTCTTTAAGAAGCAAATAAATAAAATAAATAAGTATCAAAAAAATAAAAATTCGTTATTCCCGGCACCTCCTCCGTCTCGCTGTCAACTCTCCGCTTCCCGTCCTTTGACTACGACTTCACGCTTCGTCTCTTCTACGCGGACGCCAACGCTGACGCCAAGGTTCATTTTAATTTCTCATCTCTCTTTCTCTACTCTCTTATCTCTCTCTCTCTCTCCTCCTTTCTCTCTTCTCTCTCTTTCTCTCAGATGGTCGATCTCTGCAAGCAGCTCGTATCCGACGCGACCTACACTCGCTCCTCTGCCGATGCCTCCTTCTCCGTCCATGTCAACGGCGTCACCATTCAGCAGAAGGACTCGGGTCAATATTTTTGGCGGGAAATTCAAATAATCAAATTTGATGGACGTAAATTCAAAATTACTTTCAGGCGAGGTCTCCGTGGAGTGCCGCCCTCGCCTCATCAGTTGCCAGCCGACGGAGCGTGCGGTTTCGGTCAGGACGAGCCATGTCGACATGGTCATTCAGGTTTCTCCTTTTTTCTCTCTTCTCTCTGATCTCTCACTCTCTCATTCTCTCTTCTCCCTCTCACTCTCCTCTCTCTCTCCAGCCCTCCGAGATGGGTTCAGTGGTTCGGTGAAGAGTGGCTCTCGTCGCCTCCACTTCCCTCCCTCCCTCTCTCTCTCCCCCCCTCTCTCTCACTCTTTCTCTCTCTCATTCTTTCTCTCTCCTCTCTTCTCTCTTTCTCTCTCTTCTCTCTCTCTCCAGCCCTCCGAGATGGGTTCGGTGAAGAGTGGCTCTCGTCGCCTCCACTTCTCTCCCTCCGGGATGGTCGTCGCCGATGGCAGCCACGTCACTGCGATGGATCACTTTGGCCGCATCGTCAGCTGCAACTGAGAGAGGGGCTACCGTAAACTTTTAGGGATACTATAGCTCCGAGCTATCGTAACTTGGGGATACTATAGATCTAGACTACCGTATACCTGTAGGTGATGCTATAGGTACAGTCCACCATTGACCGAGATGGATATCGTTGATCTGGACATCCCTAAACCTAGAGGGATACTGTATCTCTAGACTACCATATAAGTTTGGGAATACTGTAGAGCAGCATACACTAAATATTATGGTGGCATCACTAGCTGGTACTGTAGGCAGCAGTAGCCTAGCTGACCCTTCCATTCATTGCTATTTCTCTCTCTCCATCATATATTACTTCTCCGCCTTACTAATGTTTATCGTATACTGCTTTTCTTTCTGTTATCGATTGTTTCAGAGCCCTTTGTTCTTTTTCCTGAGCTTGACTTAAACAGTTTTGCATAATCTACTTCTGGCCGAGTTTAATTGACTTTTCTTTAAATATTTCCGCTCAATGACGTCATGACTGTTTTAGAGCGTCATTATTCATCGTATAATAGTTATAGTTGGGCGAGACTAATTCCATGGCCTCCTTTTAATTGTGAATCCGTCAGTCATGCCAATAAAATTGTTTTGATTTTTTTTTATGTATTCAATGCAGACGCTGCAACGTTGCCTACAAGTTGTTATACAACAACAACAACAAAAAGAAAAAGGAGACTTTCCTTTCTTTAGTTCCGTGCACCCTCTTCAAATGTCTTATTTTTGTATATTGTGTAGACAGTCGTCGGAATTGATGATTTAAAAACGAATTTTGTTAAAAACAAATTTTCACAAAAAAAACCCCTCTATGAAGTTTGGACAGCTAATAAAGAGCAGCTGCCGAACGGAATCTTCAGAATTAAAAAAAAAACCTGCCGGTAAATTAACGTTCCAGTAACGTATTTCATATGCAAAGCGCTATACAGATCTAAATTTACATTTATTTTGAAGATATTATCGAATTGTATTAGATAAGTGATTTCCATGAACTATGAATGCTAATGAGGGGACGAGCATAGATGAAGGATACGTGCGGATTGCTCAACAGCAAGTTCGAAATGAGTATTGAAATGTCAATTTTTTTCTCCAACACAACGTGGAAAAATTGCTCCGAAACTCATCATTCACCCGAGCTGCTTGGCCTGTGGTCGCCTCTCCGATCAGCTCTCGGGCTTTCGTCTCTTTCTCTCCTCTCACTCCCTCTCTCTCCTCGTCTCTCAGTTCTGATTTCCTAAACAAGAATAAATCTGTTTATTTAATGTGATTTTGTACAGAGATAAAAATCCATTTTTGCAATCACCTTTAAATTAGTTAGCTTGTCGAAAAGCTCTACTACAGCTCAGATGGAACAAATTTAAACTCGCTCTGAAATCTTTATCCGAGAGGCTGTGGATCTTCAAGACGTAAGAATTATAGGCCTTTCAATCTTTGTCACGAATGAAGGAAACCGTTCGAAGTTTTTTTTTGCTATGAATATTGATCGATAGCCGGGATGGCCTAGTGGCAAGTGGCGCCGCTCTCCAACCATCTGATCCCAGTTCGCCCTCCCCCCTGGCCCCGGCCGCGCCCGATCGTCTTTCTCGTTCGTCATCGACGATGCTTCTGGAGCAACAGTGGGCTCGCCAGGATAAGAAGCCCAACGCTGCGGCCACTTCGTCAGATTCGGGCAGGCGACGAATCTTCGAAGTCACACCCATCCCGGATCCCTCGGTACCATTCATAAATGTCTTCAGGCAGCCGGACAAAGATTTTTAAACGAAGATCCGACTATTCCTCAGGCACCGACAATTAGATGGCGCTAGAAAAAAGCCAGAATTTGTCGCCAAAAAGACGTTCAGACGAAGGCCTTTGCGAAACGCGAGAATCTCGAGTGTACGAGTTCATACGAGGGCGGCCGTTACTGCGATCTCACTCAGATGCTTCCAAGGGAGAGTGGGGAGAATGGAGAATTGTTCCGACAAGTCAATGAGTCAGAAATGTTGTGGATGTAAAATTCGAATTACGCCAAAAGTATGTTTACTTCTGATCTAGATTAGTGTGAGGGCGTGATTTGCACATAACACTTCATAGAATTGTAAGTAACTGGTGATTTAGAGAAGATACGACACATTTGCAACCAATTTCCCATGGAAACTTTGGTTGAAATAGCTAAAGAAAAAATACTTTGATATCAAAAAGTTCGGAATTTTGCAAGTATTTAAGAAAGCGATTTGACTATATAATCGAAATCGGAAACATCCGCGCTTTTAAATGAATGTTCCTCCATAACCATAAGAAGAAATACTTCTTCTGTCAAGCTGGGACATTTCAAGGAGAACGCTTGGAGTGCTACATATAAAAAGTCGAAAATGACTCTTTCCCATCATTGCACAATGGTGCACTGCTCCCGAATGGTCGACTCCCTCCTTCTCCTGCTCTTTTTCTCTGCTTCTCTGGTGCTTCTCGTGCTCTCTGCCGTGCACTCCGCCATTCTGACTTGGAAGAACAGGAGCTACGGCCACCTCGACTACATCTACAGCGACAGACATAGCGTCTCCAAGACCTGTCCGGAGGGCTTCATTGGCGGTATCTTTTCCATGCACTCGTTATCCTTTATGTACAAGTCTCCCAGTCTTTTATTACAATCAAATATGTGAATAAATTCAATTACGTCTCGCAAGCAGATGAATTTGTGTTAAATTCCTTTAATTTTCAGCCGTCATCTCGAATAATTCCGCTTTCACAGCAATGCACTTGCAAGTGGAAGATTTTAAATCATTTAATTGGGAAGACCATTGCTTCGTGGCCGCATTTAAGAAGGAGAACTGCAATGCTAGTTTGCATACTAACATTAACTAAATTGTTTTTACACATACCCAAGTAAAGGCCTTGTTGGGCAAACGCTGACTAAGAAACACTCGTCAAATTTAAAAGCAGTGTCAACCATAATTCTCATTTAAGGAGACTGATGTGATTGCGAATGGTTGTTATGAGTGGCATCTCGGAGATGAGATATCACCGGTTGAGGAGGAGCCGTGGATCAATCTATCTCTTTATAGCGTTCAAGCTAAGTACATCTCGAGGCAGGGCATGAGGCAGGCGGTCTTTGCCGTCCTCGAAAATGGCATCTACAACTTCTATGCCGATGGGCCTCACCCTGTCCGAACTTGTTGCATGAGCAAACCCGCCCGGTAACTCCATCGCAAAGTTGTTCAATCTTTTTCAACAAAAGGGTGCATTGGAAGGGAATATATGCATCCATTTGTGACTTTAGGTTCTTGATTGAAGTTAAACAAGTAAAAGAAATCGCTTCAGCTGAAGACCAGTCTAATTGAAACAAAACAACAATTTGTGACAGCTTATGGCCATCTCAGCAACAGGTACACATATTGTAGCGCAACAACGACTTCGATCAGTACAACTACCACCACCATGTTGACCAGTGCAACCACCACCACCACAGAGTCAATGACGACACCCACTCCCATGTTGGGGAGTCTAACCATAAGACATTTAATTTTTTTAATTTCGGCTTAAGATCTTGCACAGAATTTAAAGAAATCAACTTAAAACTGGTGGTCTTGTAAAGAGGCAGAAACACAAAAGACACTTATAAAGACAAAACATAATCAAGCATGTTTTAGTACGTCTTTTCCACAAGAAGAAGCGCTGCCGTATCTGAAGCCGATCTACACGTTTCCTGTAAGCGCAATAGCTTGAATTACTTTTGAAAACATTTTATCATCTAATAATACTTGAAATTTTATCTTCTGTGACCAACCCAACTAATTGAAAATTCCCCTTACAGCTCTTCTGGGTGGGCGTGGCCTTCTTCGCTGTCGCCGTTCCTATTTCTCTGGCTGTCATTGTGCTTCAGTGCTGCGAGATCGATTCAGTTCTCACTTCCTGAATGAATAAAACTTGTGTTCTTTTTGTATGATTTTGAACACAGACAAAAATTGATTTAGCTATTGAAGACAATATATTGCTTCTTGATCGAATTAAACGAAAACTTTTTCCTATATGAACATGTTAATCATGGCGTAAAACATGCATGCAGAAAGTTTGAGCGATTTCATTCCATCTGGGCAATAGTAACGTGAAAACTGGCGGTTAGAGAATTAGCTACGGTAGGTCAGAGCCGCCCTCCTATTTCACAAGCTCTCTCGACCGAGCAACAGTCAACTTTATGAGCGCGCGTATGTAAACTCCTTCTCTAGCGCTACTGTAGAATTCACCGGATACTTCCTTTAAATCCAATTCCATTTTTGTAGAAAGACAAGAGATATGATCAGTGCTATTATATTGGCTTACAAACTGTTACGTCCTCGCTACAGTGTTATTTCTCCTTCTGGAAGAATCTGAAGAAAACGATAAGATAGAACATCTTGGGAAATACATTAGAAGCTGACTATCACATTTAGATGTTAGTTAGATTCGTTGTTATCAAACTTTTAGTCAATGAAAATAGTACGCTCCCTCTTACCCCCCTCCCCCGGAGGTCTAATTAGTGCCCTCCCCCCGCAAGGGTATTGAAAAATAGTACCCCAGGGGTACTAATACGAAAAGAAAATACTGTATATCGCGTAGGCTAACAATATACATATGTATGTACCTAGCTCATCTTGACAGATTGGGACGAGCCGCCCTTAGTCGTTGTCTACCCGCGAGATCCGGTGGATCCGTCGCCAGGCCGAAACGTCACGCAAATGAGACTATCTTTTTACCACTCCCACTCTCTCTCTTACTCTTAATCTATCATTCTCTTTCCTCTCTACCCTCTCGTCCTCAACTCCTCTCTGCAGGCAATGGCATATCTACGGGATGCAGAGGGTGAAGAAGTCTGCCTTGCTAAGCGCGCTCCGTTCTTCTTCGTCTCCAACTCAGTCATCGCCTTCTTTGCTGCCGGACCGTTGTCGGTGACTGATCTGACCAAGGCCTACTATGTCTTCAACCTTGAGTGAGCAGCATTTATTGACTGAGTCGAATTCCTCTCCATTCATACAAGAATGTACTTGCACGAATGGCCTTTGGCAAGAATAACGAAAGATGTAAACGTCTAAAAAAAATAGTGCAATTGCTGTCAATCTGCAGAATCATTAAATTACTTACTTCTTACGGAGCACTTTAAAATAATTTGTTTTACATTTAAATTTATTTATGAATCTTGTACAATTAAATTTATTCATTTAGCACGGGCGAATTGACCATGAAGAAAATCGATCCCGCTCGCAGTCACCGCCTTCCCGCTCGACAAGTCGAATGCCCTTGCCGTGCGTCTCAGCCAGGGCGGCCATCGGCAGGTAGCGTGAAAGTCAACATCTAGCGTTGTCGTGTCTCTCTAAATCACATGCTCTCTCGCCCTTGTGTCATGCAAAAAGGCGTGAATTGAAGATTTATTGGCTGCTTTAAATTTAAATATTTCGTCTTAACATTTCTCCTAATGGCTACACGAGTGAATGCATGGAAATTTTGAAAAGGTGGATAAAGTGCAAAAATCATTCTGACTTTCTTGCATCAAACACATCTTTCTTGAGATGACGCTGAGCATGTCGTGCCAGGTGGCACGTGCTCGCTGGAAGATGTTCATGGACGATGCGACGTGGCTCATTCGAGTCGCTCTCCTCGTCCTCTGCCAAGCTCTCACTTCCACTTGGCCACGGTGGGTATCAAACATTCCTTTTTTCTCTACAATTTCAAAATTTAAGAAAAGGCATCGGATTTTGGCCAGCTCTTCTGATCCGCGAGACTACAGACACACATATGTACATACATATGTATGTGTGTATGCACACGTATGTATAAAAACTCGGCTAAATTCAATAATCTCTATCGATCTTCATTTCTGAATCAATTACTAAAATGTTTTTTTTTCTTCTCAAAAACAGCTTGTCGAACCTGCTGGCCTCCATCGTAAAGCGCTTCATCCCTCGACCGGCCTTCAGTATCTACTCGCGAGTCGGCGTTCTCTGCACGCGCTCGATGCGTTGGTGCGAGCTCCCGCGCGTGGACACGCCCTTTATGCACAAATCCTTGGGTTTCCGCGCCTTCCCCACTGGACAGACGCTTCTCTAAGATGAGGTCGGTTGGTTTCCCAGTTGGTACAGGAAGCTTTATTGCCACGAAACTCCCATTTATGATTAACTACATTCCAATTCTTTCTTTTCTGTCACTTCTCTCCCTCTCCCTCTCTCTCTCTCTCTCTCTCTCTCTCTCTCTCTCTCTTTCTCTCTCGTTTTCTCTCCGATTTCTCTTACTGTCTCAGACTTACGTGATCCTGGCGCATGCTCGACAGATGGGCTCGGTTCCGTCGCTGACTCCGCCCACCTTCGAGCAGTTCGTCGTACTGTCAACCCGATCGTGGCGCCGAGCCTCAGGAACCTCGCGTCCTTCGCAGTCCGGTCAGAGCCCGAGGACCTGCGAATTGCGGCTGCGCGGTTCATCTGACTCAGTTGCCCAATCTGAAACCCCGACTAGTTGCTCGCGGCTCTAGCATTGACGCTACTGTTTACTTCAAAGCCGATATAAATATATATACATATACCTATGCCTTTGGTGCTTGTTTATTTGTTTATCAACATCTAAGATAATTTGAATGTGACGACACATGTTCTTTCTCTTCTTCCTTGTGCCATTTTTCTTCTAGTCCCTGTCATAAGCCAAACACTTCTCGTGAATTGCATTTGAATAATTACGCTGATAAGAGTAAGCAATTGGTTATAGCAGTCATTTATTTTCAGGAGTATAAAATACAATGTTTTATAATGATCCTCCGGCGATTAAATTCTTCATCTACGAGATCATGTGCCTATTTGGTTGGAATTATTATTCAGAAATGCTCGGGTGAAAATGGGCGAATATGAAGGGATAAAACGCTAAAAGAACTATGATAGTGCTAAAACTTCTTGACTAGCATGGAAGGAGGAAAGAGTATGGAGAAAGAAGAGAAGTGAGTGTGTGAGAGGGGCAAAGTGAAAATATCGCACTTAGAAAGTAATATATAACTTCTACATATATAATGAAACGGGCAGAATGTGCTAGACAATTTGTTACGTCTCCAGTCAATTAATCGTATGGCAAGATTGGGAAAAAGCATTAATTGCGATACTCTAAATCACCGTCGCCTACAGAGTAATTCTAAGGACAGACGATTATTTCATGACAGTCAATATGTATTACATGACTTACTGCAAATATATAATCAGAAATGAATGTAGTATTATGGCTTCAAATTGCAGTATCAAAGAGCAGTTAATTGCATAAGTGGCTAGTGATAGGCGTCACCCATAGGGTCGTGTAGGCTAGATTACTGTAAGGTGTAGCAGGATTACTGTATTAGAACAGAGATTATATTGTAATGTACACTACCTATTACGTGTATGGCATCAGATTGCACCACTTTGCTCGTAAGGGCACGCGCAAAAGTTGCTTGTCAAGCGCGAACGTCATCTCAACTTGAGCTGATCATTAGAAATCATTGTCATGCCAGGCAGTCCTTGAGTATAGCCCTCCGGTGAGGGTTAGAGTGGAGTGGAAAAGGGGCGCAGATCAAAGATCAAAGTTCAAAGATCAAGGCACCACCGGTTCGGCAACAACAACCACAGCGGGCACGTCGACCCCGCCGGGACCTCTTTCGTCAGGCGCTGTCAGCACTCCATCAATCGATTCCGTCGCTGGCTCGTCGGCTCTTCGTACTGCCGTAACTGAGTATTTTATTCATTTATTTTATTTTCGAAAATTATATGTAAATCACTTCTCAAATACCCGCTGCTATTTCCGCACACCTCCACTCGGTTAAGGCCGTGGTTAGGCACTTGTCCTTTGCTGGCCTGGGGCAAATGGAGAATAAAGAAGAATAAGGATTCTTGGATTCTTGTGAAAGCTTTTGTCGAATAAAAAAGTAAATGATGAATAATAAATAACCTGAATGTATTCCAAAGAAGGGCGGCGCGACGAGCGGCCTGGGAGACGGGAACGAGCTCCTTGGCGGCAGCTCGGAGTCGAAGGAGTAGAGGAGCGGAATCGAGCTCGGAGCCGGGTTCGGTGTCGACTCCGAGCTCGGAGCCGAGCTCGACGTCGATTCTTCCATCATCGCCATCGACGAAGGCGGCGGAGTCGGGAAGGTCGCCGCCGCGGCTGTTGTCTCCGAGTTTTCTGGAAAGAAAAATGACTCCTTTGGATTATTTTTTTTATTGGGTAGCAATTTACTTTATTCAAATCTAATAAGCTAGACTAATTAAACTGGATAAAAAAAGTATATTTCTTTACCAATGTTCTTCGTCTTCTGCGCGATAACGTGGGCCGTCCCGAGGCGCGAGAGCATTTCGTCCACCTGAACACACACTTCCTTTATCATTGCACAACATTTTGAGGAATTATCATTTTGATTTCTTTTCTGCGAACTTCTTTATATAATATCCAACAGTGGCTTATTATAAACAAGTTAAACAAAGCAGGTGATCTTTAGAACAAATTCTACATAATTTATATTAGAAATAACAGAAATCAATGAGTTATTACTGCAATTTTTTCACTCTGAAGTAATTTATCATTGTATTTCGCATAATAATTAATGGAATTTCTCATGTGCTTGCCTGTACGCCGGTGAGCTCGCTGCTCTCGTCGTGCGACTCGGCGAGCCCGGTCGAGCCAGGGAAGACAACGGCAGAGTGCGCGGAATGCTCGCAAGAGTCACCGAAGAAGGACGAGTCGCACTCGCAGAGGTACTCCGACGGTTCCAGACGGAACGTGCATCTGGGAGAGAGAGAGAGGAGAGAGAGAGAGGGGAGAGAGAGAGGAGAGAAGAGAGAGAGAAGAGAGAGAGAAGAGAGAGATAGACATAGAGAAAAGAGAAAGAGAGCAAGGGAAGACGGGGGGAGAGAAAAGGAGAGAAAGGAAGACGGAGAGAGAGGCAGGTGAGAGAAGGAAAGAGAATGAGAGACGGATAGAGAACGAGTGAGAGATTAAAAAAAAAAAGAGAAAAAGAGAGAACTAAGAGACGGATAGAGAACGAGTGAGAGATAAAAAAGAGAAACAGAGAGAACTAAAAGAGAGAGAGAGAGAGAGAGAGAGAGAGAGAGAGATAGAGTGTGTAGATGCAGAGAAAGAGAGAAAAGAAGTCCCAACTGGCTGGTCGTCTGGCGGAGCACGCAGTGGCCGTGCCCGCTGCATCGTTCTTGCGCACAGCGATTAGCGCGACGACGGACGAGATCGGATGCGCTGAAAAGCAATATTATATTAAATATTATTTATTTGCTATGAAAATGTAGATACATCTCATTAGAGACAATACACTTTGCACATCATATAACTTTTCTTTGCTTAAAAAATCGCACTTACTGCATAAATATACTTTACAGAATTTCAGGGTAATAACAATAAAGCAAGAATTATAATTGACTTTTGTAATTTAACATTTTGCTCGAGTATTCGAAGAAGAAGAAGAAGAATGATAAGAAGCAGAAACTGACGGGCCGAGCGAGTTGCCAACGTTGCGGAAGATGTTCTGGCAGCGGTCGGCTGTCATGGCTCGGGAGGTACTCCAGATCAGCACGCCCGCCACGCCCATGTCAGAGACGTGCTTCAGCGAGTTGCACAGGTCCTTCTGGGCAGTGGAGGCAAGAGAGAGAGAGAGAGAGAGAGAGAGAGAGAGAGAGAGAAAGAGAGAGAGAGAAAGAGAGAGAGAGAGACAGAGAGAGAGAGAGAGAGAGAGAGAGATAGATAGATAGAGAAAGAGAGAGAGAGAGAGAGAACGTTCTTGGTTTTTCCCCCATTTCATTTTATCAAATGTATTCGTTGTGCTAAAAGTAAATGTAAAATGTAAACGTAATACTATTAAACGTCGACTAATTGTAAGATATTAATACGAAACAACTGGACCGGAGATTGGAACCTCACAAAAAGTTATATCTAGCGCGCAAACGTTTCAACCGCCTGGTTATGTGAAAATAGAAAAGGGATGTAATGGAAGAAAAAGATAGAGTTTTACCTTGGAATAGTAGACGTGCTGATTGACTGGATCGTACGGGTTGTACTCGAACTTTGTGTAAGGCATTATTTGCGGCCGCGAGTTAGTCTGTCAAGGAATATCGCTTTAATTAGGGTTTCTATTTACAAAGTTCTATTTAAATTGGGGTCCCAGCGCGACGATAAAATATAGAAGCATACGGTAAGCGCAATCCTCCGTGTCTCCTTGACAATGGCGTGAATGTAGCGGAAGGAGAGATCGGCGTCCTCATTATTGGCCAGTTCCAAGTAGATGGATGGAGTGAGCAGAGTCAGCTCGTCCGTCAGCCAGCGAAGCCTGCGATAGGCGTTTGTTATTACTTAATCTTCTTATTAGGATTACTGTTATTTGTCACTATTAACTTTAAAGGGTTGATAATTTAGCTAGTTGGTCTATTTCTCTAATAAAAAAATGTAAATTGCCGTTTCAGCAACGAAGAGCTTCGTGTTAAAATTAATTATTTATAAGTAATGAAGCTTTAAAAAAATTAAGTTTTAATCACCTGTCATTATGGCTTTGAAATGCGTCGCTGCACGTCAACTCTCCGGCCTTGCCCGCGTTGTAGTTACAGTAGGGAAAGCCGTAGAGACCCCAGAGGGCGCGCGGTCGCAGTCTTCTCGCGAGTTGCAACGTCGACACGAGAAGCTTCCTGCAAAAAACAATTATTCATGCGTTTATCTTGTACATGCTACATTTATTTAATTTTTATGTCTTTCCCGTCACAACGATTTCGTTCATTAATCTTCGTACGCATGCACTAATTAATAATAATAATAATAATAATAATAATAATAAAAAGATAAGCTATTTAAGAAGTCATCAAAATTGAGAAAAGCGAGAAAAATGAAAGAAAACTGACTTGGACGCTAGATTAAACTCATCAGTCGCCAGAAGAACGGCCGACTTGAGCGACATCGATGGGAAGCGTTCGCTGAATTATCAAAGAAAAAGATAAAATCATTTCCATCTATAAAAAATAAAATCATTTCCATGGATAAAAAATATTATATTTCGAAAAATACTGCGAAATCAAATAAGTAAAAAGTATAGATAGCTTTAAAACAAACTACAACCTAAAACTTTGCAGAAAAAAGCTCAAAAATATCAAATGGAATGAAAGAGATGCATACCGAACCAGCTTGATCGACTCGGCCTGATAGACACTCTTGGCACCCCAGTTCAGATGGTACATGGGTCGCCACTCCTGAATTGGCTATTTCACGCTCTCCTTCTCGCATTCTCTCTGCTTGTGCGTTCTTTCTTCCGATTCATCTCCAATACAAACTTCATTGTTCGCGCCTTTTTCACTGCTGCTGTTATTGTGCTCTTTCCTTCTCTCTCTCGCTCTCTCTCTCTCTCCTCTCTCTCTCAAGATCTCATGAGATCATTCCCTATCTCTCTTTCTCTCTCTCTCTACACTGATTGTGTTCTCAACTTCTCACTTCAACATCAAAGACTGCCGGTCCGTCAAAGTTCTCGTCGGGGATGTTCTGGATGATCTGCTGCTCAACGATTTGGAGATGCCGCGCAATGTCACATTTCTGAAACGGAGAGCACATGAATTAAATATATAGAATTACAAGATATTTATGCATACCTATTTCTGTAATTGATTCACAAAGCTTTTGCAACTCGATTTTAAATGGGGGGGGGGAATATTTTTATTATACAAATTAAATCGAAACAAAATTTAGCGTTTTTATAGACCTGAGGAAGCCCGCCGTTGACTGCATTTGACGCGTTGTAATTCTCAAAGTATGGAAAGAGGCCCGTGGAATACTCGTAGAAGAGCACGATCTGCGAAACGTTTCGTTGACTTTTTTCAGTCAGCGGTCACAAATAATATTATTATCAATTAAAAATATAATTTAAAAAACGTTACGATAACTAATACAAAAATGAAATTTACATTGTCCATTGATTAATTATTAAGAAGATAAAATAAATAGAAAAAATAACCTTATCACCGATAAAGGTGAAGCCGTCATTGTGTCTGATGGTGTAGTCTTGAAGAGGCAGCACCATGTTGTAGGACTTGAAGCAGCGGATGGCAGGCACATTCCAGTACACCTCAAAGGAGACAAAAACCCTTTTTGAATTCGCGCCTTTTTCCTGACAATGAGACAAGGCGAGAGAACATGTGCTTTAGAGAGAATAGTCAGAAAAATTCAAATAGATTACGGTTGAGTTTCGCGCACCACCAAGGCAATCTCTCAATCACGCATTCAATCATGCAAAGGACGGCATGGAAAAAAAGAGAAATTAGTGCGCAATATTTGATGTTTTAGAAAACAATATTATTTGTTCTAATCTTTGTTACAAAATGAACTTTTAAATGTGCATTTCCGGTGAATTTTTCAATGATGAATCCACCTCAAATTGGTTACATGCAATTTATACGAAGAATATGGTTTTTTTTTTAATACTTTTTGCTCCCTTTCAAAATGAGATTATTAATTTGTTGCCAGTTTTTTTTACGTCCTTGCCTTGAATCGGTCGTCTTCTTCGCTGAGCGTGCATTCGTGTACTGTTGCCAAGGCAAGTAGAAGCACCGAAAGGACGAGGGCACGAGAGTCTGAAGAGAGAGAGAGAGAGAGAGAGAGAGCAGAGAGAGAGAGAGAGAGAGAATGGAGGAGAAATGAGAAGATAAGAAGAAGAAAAAGAAACAGAGAGAGAGAGAGAGAGGCAGGAAAATTTAAGAGTGCTAGAACTACACTAGAGAGAAAGAGAGGCGAAGAGAAGGAGAATGAGCTAGAGGAAGAAAGAGAGTGGGAAAATGAAAGGTGCTCTATTGCTGCCTCTCATGGAGCAAATATCAAACAGATCATACAGGAGCGATTAGAGACACTTCGACTGCTAACATTGGCAAGCTGTTTCATTGTCTCATCGAGAGAGAGAGAGAGAGAGAGAGAGAGAGAGAGAGAGAGAGAGAGAGAAAGGAACAGTGGAGGGTGAGAGGGTGAAAGAAATTGAGGCATTGAGCAAAAGGCAGTTAGGGAAGGCGAAAGAAAAAAAGACAAATGTAGAACACGGCGTCTGGATTTGTCTAGCTGATCTCAAAATATTTGCCCTTCGCTTTGTCTGTGTATCTCTTCTCTCCCTCTCTCCCTCTCTCTCTCTCTCTCTCTCTCTCTCTCTCTCTCGCAGAAACAAGTAAACTAGTGTGTGTCTAGCTGCCTAGATAACTACTGTAATCACAAGAAGAGTGTTGCCATACGTTGTGTGATGAGAGTGTAGCCTGCTCTGCTTCGCGAGACTCTTGCCAGCGAGTTCGCCGAGCTTGCGACAAAAGCTCCGCGACCTGAAGGGGGCGGAGTCGGCCGGGCCGTCTCTGTGGGCATCGAAAGAGACTGAAAAAACATTGAATAAAACTTTAATCTACCAAATAATAATTCTTATTAAAACAATTACTTTTCTTGCAAACTTAACTAAAAAGTTGCAAATATTCATTGAGCCAGGCAAGGGGTAAGCAAAAAAAATATTTCTAGACAACCAAGAGTGTTTTTCACGGTAGATATGGGGAATAATGAGACAAGCGTTAAAATAGTTTTTTTTTCCAGAGATCCAATTTGTGCATATAATTAATTCAAAGTCAACATAATTAGATGGCATTCATGAGAAAGATTTCGGCCACACACACCAAACAAGATCCAGGTAATATGGCATCTGCTTCTACGCACATGGCAAATAAGGCCCACGAGAAGAGAGAGAGAGAGATGGATGCCTTTGCGAATGTGCACAAATATCGCTGTGTCTTTTTAAAGGAGACAAAACTTCGCGCCTTTTTGCCTAACACACGGTCGAGAGAGCATGCGATATAGACAGGCGCGACTACAAAGGTCAGGACAATTCAAACATACCACGGTTGGGCTTTTTACTCTTTTTAAAAGGTTGTGATTAAAGTTTACTATCATAATATTGCTACCATTAAAGAATGCCCTCTCGGTTCATTGGTTACAACTATGGTCAGAGAATGATGAGCAAAGTAGTAATGCGAGAGATGTCCAGTGAAACTGGATGCTACTGCGCGAGCACGAACCTTTTAAATACCACTTTATCCTTCATCTACTCTCTCTCTCTCTCTCTGTCTCCTCTCTCTCTCTCTTTCTCTCTCTGCAGCGAGAGCTCTTCTCTATTCTCCTTGCGCAACAAACATTGTTGTCACCTTCTGGCTCTCCGCGCTTCCTTTAATATTTATCTCTGGCGGTCATACTAGTATGCCAAGCCCATCAGTACATGAAATACATACACAACCACGTACACACGCATAATACTCATCATCCGGAGCAACGAAACAAGGAAAATGCGCAGGAGAGGCAGGCGGCTTATTGTTAGGCAGAGCGAGAGAGAGAGACAGAGACAGAGAGAGAGACACAGAGAGAGAGAGAGAGAGAGAGAGAGAGAGAGAGAGAGAGAGCGAGAGAACGGGGGGGGGGGGGAGAGAGAGAGCGAGAGCGAGAGAGAAATGGAGAGAGAGAGACATAGGAGAGAATGAGACAATGAGTGAGAGAGCGGATGAGAGGGAGGGCAGGAGAAAGAGATAAAGATTAGCCATCGGCTACCCTCGCACACTGGCAAGTTGTCTCCCGAATAGAGAGAATCTGGATATATAAGTACATCCCGATTCACGCGGTAAACTTCAGAAGGGGCACTTTAGTACCCTTTCCACTTTGTACCCCGGGGGCTAAAGGTCGAATCTGGGTGATGGATAATAAAAGGATGGAGATAGAGAGAAAGAGAAGGACAAGAGAGGAGAAATGTTAAGAAAGACGGTGTGAAAACGAGGCGAAAAGAAAACTCATAGTTAAGGGGAAAAATCTAAGAGGAGCCGAACATAGAGAGAGAGATAGAGAGAGAGAGAGGGATAGAGAGAGGCAGAGAAAGAGACAAAAAGATTCTTCGAGCACTAGAGCAAAGTAGCCAGCATCGTTGTCCACGTCTGAAGGGCGCACATGGCCGGCTGGCTAGAAGTGCTCCCATGAGGGTCATGGCGCGTCAGTTGCAAATTGTTTCCGCGTCGCGCACTTTACGGCCCACTTCTGGCACCGAGCCAAAAACACGTGCTCCCTCAAATGACCTCCCCCCTGCCTCAGGGGCCCACCAAAGGCCACTCTCGGGCAAAGTGCACAGAGGGATGGGGGGAAGCACGGATCGACAATGGCCGGTCTCGGCCAGAAAAGGAAACTAGAGCGGCAAATGAGAGAAGGATCACTGATATATGATGAGAAGAAGAGGAAACATCGCCGGATAAATTGGAAGAGGAGAGAGAGAGAGAGAGGGAGACAGAAGGAGAGAGTGGAAGAGAGGGAGACAGAGAGAGAGAGAGAGGGAGAGAGAGAAAGAGAAAGAGAAAGAGAGGGAGGCAGAGAGAGAGAGAGAGAGAGAGAGAGAGAGAGATCGTGGGGAAGGTGAGAGAGATGAATGGAGAGAGCAGAAACGGGAGAGTGAGAATGAAATATACTTAGATAGGAACAGAGAGTGATTGAGAAAGTAAGAGTGAGAGAGAGAAAAAGAGAGAAAAAGAGAGAACGAAAGATGCCTATGCACACATCAAGAGGCATTGTGCAGGAACAGGAAGTGATGATGGTAGAAACGTGAGGGAAGGCCCAATTCGGATATCTCTAAGACATCTCTCTCTCTCTCTCTCTCAGTCACCTTTTCTCCTCCACTCTCTCTACCACTCTCTCTCTCTCTAACTCTTTCTTTCGCTCTCTCCCACTCTTTCTCTATCTGCATTTTCCAACTTTTATGATCATCGGATGTACATATGTTCTATGAGCAATCAGAAGCGAGATCTAACAGTAACAAAGTAGTAAAGACGGAACGAATAAAAAGAACAGGTGGAAGGAAGGAGATAGAAGGATGGAGCCAGTAATAAAACTAGCGAAAACCAGCAGAAATTTGGAATCATATCGTAACACATATGCTTTGCGAAAAGAGAGAGATCAAGTTAAGATTGTCCGCCTATAAAACTGTTACATGGAACGTGGAACAGGGCAGTCCCGAATACACTGATTGTGAGATGTGAGACCAACTGTCACCCACTTCGAATATTAAATTAAAAAAGCGAAATTGATGTTGTGGAGGCGGAAATTGAATGAATGAAGAGTGAAGAAGATAGGGTTGGAGAAACTCTGAGAGCGATAGATATAGAAGATATGACGAGAGAGAGAGAGAGAGAGAGAGAGAGAGAGAGACAATTTCGAGTGTGAAAAGAAGCCAAGAGAGATAGAGACCTCAGACACCGTACCAGAACTCTCAAGCAAATGGAATTTGGAAATGGGAAGCGTCTAAAAACGGAAGAAGATGGCTGTTACAGAACGGGGAAAATGGGCTCGGTCACAGTTTTTACTACTCACAAAGTTTTGGCATCTAGAAATCATGTGGAAAGGAGCGAGATAGGTGGTGAAATAGTACGCCAAGAGGAGAGTGTCAGACAGGCAGAGAAGATGATCTGAGAGAGTTCAGAGAGCCACAAAGTTGATGAGAGAGGAACGATCTACCAACGAGATGTCGTTATAGGTGTGAGATTGAGATTTGATTTTGGGTGGCGGTGAGGTACGACTCGCTGGTCATGTTCTGTCTATCCAATCTATTTATATATCTATTCTCATAGGCGGG
>CALZFC010000005.1:10430000-10592500 GCA_945643635.1 Allodiplogaster sudhausi
GCATCGCCGCTCGATTCTAAACAAAACAGTCCAGATGTGTTTCAGTCAACTATTTCTTTTCACATCGAAAAATTGTTTGAAATATTTTATTTTGACGGTTAAATACCTTATACTCATTTGTATTTGGGTTTTATATCTCAAAATGTAGAGCATTAAAAACTGTATAACATATATTCTTTTCGTTTCATGTGTCCTTCCCTAGGTGGGTTAAAAATAGGCTCAAATAGGAGCACCTCGGACACGTCGGATTCAAGGAATGCGTGAAAAATAAGTTAAATTCTTGTTGTAACATAAAATGACTCATTTCATTCGATTCAGCTTCTTCCTTTTCATAAAATCTCCCTACAAAAATTTCATAAAAATATCAATTTCCATGAAAATAATGCATTTTTCGATTTTTCTGCAATTGTCAATAAATGACCTAAAACTATTCAAAGCGCTGTATTTTTAATGTTTTCAGCGAGAACAGTATGCGGATAATACTGTTCATTACGCGACAAAATTCTCTACAACATACATCCATTACATCTGGATAGGGAGGGCGTCCCTACCAATGACAGTATCGATTTTCCAATGGCGGTCGCGTCAAAACTGACAGATCCGCATTTTCCAACTTTTCGTGCAATCATAATGTTTCTTACTAATCCAATACATCATTCTGCTCCACGAAGCACGTTAAGGTTAGAATCGATGTTTGTTTTGCAGATTTCCCGTGGTAAAAACCCGCAAAAGGGTTTGCACGCGCGCGGATTTGAACCTGCGACCCATGACGTTCGACATGCACAACCAATGGGCCAAAATGACATTTAAAAATTCATTTCTGGAAAATGCCAAAACCAATCTTAATGGTTGACCTATCATCCGATAGCTATTTTTGCGCTCTATCGAAATAAATATATCCGTCAAACAGTGTAAATTGGCAGCAAGGCCAAATAAGTGGCCCAAATATTCGAACATAAAAAGTAGATCAAACGATCTGTATATCATAACGTGATGTATGGGATAGTTGCTCGTCTTGGCAAAAACTATCGAATGGCATGTAAAGGGTAGCGATAAGTTCAATCCCCGAGCAATAACAGCCGCGAAAATGTCCCCCCAAAATATTGACTTTTCAAAGGACTTCAGGGCACTGTTTCGGTACTCCAGCCGAACAGCAAATAGTGATTGATAAATTATGTCCTCTCTATTAATATGAGTCTTGAAAAAGTGCCATGAAGTCCTTTGAAAAGTCACTTTTTTGGTGATAAATTTCCGCGGCTGTTATTTCTCGCGGATTGAAGTTATCACCACATATTATATGCCATTCGATAGATTTCGCGAAGACGAGCAACTATATCATACATCACTTTATAATGTATACATTGTTTGATCTACTTTTTTGGGTTTGAATAATTTGGCCTTGCTGCCAATTTACACTTTTTGGCGGATATATTTATTTCGATTGAGCGCAAAAATAGCTATCGGATGATAGGTCAACCATTAAGATTGGTTTTGGCATTTTCCAGAAATGAATTTTTAAATGTCATTTTGGCCCATTGGTTGTGCATGTCGAACGTCATGGGTCGCAGGTTCAAATCCGCGCGCGTGCAAACCCTTTTGCGGGTTTTTACCACGGGAAATCTGCAAAACAAACATTGATTCTAACCTTAACGTGCTTCGTGGAGCATAATGATGTATTGGATTAGTAAGAAACATTATGATTGCACGAAAAGTTGGAAAATGCGGATCTGTCAGTTTTGACGCGACCGCCATAGGAAAATCGATACTGTCATTGGTAGGGACGCCCTATCCAGATGTAATGGATGTATGTTGTAGAGAATTTTGTCGCGTACTGAACAGTATTATCCGCATACTGTTCTCGCTGAAAACATTGAAAATACAGCGCTTTGAATAGTTTTAGGTAATTTTCTGACAATTGCAGTAAAATCGAAAAATTCGTTATTTTCATGGAAATTGATATTTTTATTAAATTTTTGTAGGGAGATTTTATAAAAAGGAACAAGCTGAATCGAATGAAATGATTCATTTTATGTTACAACAAGAATTTAACTTCTTTTTCACGCATTGCTTAAATCCGACGTGTCCGAGGTGCTCCTATTTGCGCATATTTTTAACCCACCTAGGGAAGGGCACATGAAACGAAAAGAATATATGTTATACAGTTTTTAATGCTCTACATTTTGATATATAAAACCCAAATACAAATGAGTATAAGGTATTTAACCGTCAAAATAAAATATTTCAAACAATTTTTCAATGTGAAAAGAAATAGTTAACTGAAACACATCTGGGCAGCTTTGTTTAGAATCGAACGGCGATGCTAATAAAAAAACGAAAATTGAAAAATATTGAGTTTGAAGCGAGATAGGCCTATTCATAAAATATACATACTTTCAACTGTTCACACAAAAAAAATTTTTGAAAAAAAAAATTAACCATTTAATCTTGCTACTGGGGCCCTTTGCCATGCCTGACTATGTTTTCATACTCGAAATCCAACATCTGGATCTGGGGCAGGCCCTACTGGAGGCGTACAGAGAGGCTCTCTTAAAAAGACAATTATTTATATCGGCGATCAATCAATCTACATATATTACTCGATGTAAATTGGTTAAAAGTTATAAACTAGTAAAATAAAATAAAGTGCAAGGCATAAATGTGTGTTCTTGCCGAACGGCGCGGGGGCGGGGGGGGGGGGGGGTAGAGGGGTCGTTGTGACCAGCCAGTGTTATTAGGCAGACGCTCAATTCACTGCCAAGAGCATTGTGCGAGGTTCGCAAAGAGGAGGGCAACGTTCGCGTGTGCATATCGAGAACAACAATGCGCTTGAGAAGAAGTCAGAGAGAGAGAGAGAGAGAGAGAGAGAGAGAGAGAGAGATAGAGAGAAGGAGAGAGAGACAGAGAAACAGAGAGAGAGATAGAGAGAGAGAGGGAGAAGGAGAGAGAGACAGGGACAGGGAAACAGAGAGAGAGAGAGAGAGAGAGAGAGAGAGAGAGAAAGAGAGAGAGAGAGAGGGAGAGAGAGAAATTGAGAATGAAAGATACGAAGAGAGAGAGAGCGAGAGAGAAAGAGAATAGAAAGAGATAGAGACGGAGAGATATAGACGGAGTTACAGAGAGAGAGAGAGAGAGAGAGAGAGAGAGAGAGAGAGAGAGAGAGCGAGAGAGAGGGGAAGAGGAAGACCCTTTACTAGCATGGAAAGCGCACACTATGAGCTGAATTAATTGCTAATATTAAAAGGCAGCAAGAAGCAAAATGGGGACTGCGCGCCTTTGCTAAAACTAAATGCTTATGGCGAAGACTTTGAGAAACGCGTAAAATGGGAGAGGCGAGAGACAAAGAGGTTCGGTGGAGATAGCGAGAGAGAAGAGAGAGAGAGGATGTGAGAAAGGGAGAAAGGGAGCGAGAGAGAGAGAGAGAGAGAGAGAGAGAGAGAGAGGTATATTGAGAAAAGATGCTTGATAATTGCACGACATTGCACCTTTAAAGATGTATAACGCGGCTCGCATCCCCCAAATCAGTTTTCCCCCCTTCAGGCCTCTCCCTCTTTCTCTGCTCTTTCAGTTCTCTCAAGTTCCCTCTCTCCCTTCCTCTCTCTTTCTCTGCTCCCTCTTCCTCTGTACGCTCTCTCTCTCTCTCTCTCTCTCTCTCTCTCTCTCTCTCTGTATGACACAGAGGGGTGAGCTTCTGCTTGCCCACCGGCCCTCACCTGTCGGGTAGAAAGATGCAATGTATCGACCAGAGATCCGCTCTTGCCTTTTATCACTCCTTTGATTACTCATCATTGCCCTCTCATGGTTGTGCGAGTCGGCTCCTCTCTCTCTCGCTCTCTTTCTCTGTCTTTCTTTCTTTCTCTCTCTCTCTCTCTCTCCTTCTCGCTCTTCCGTCACTTTCACATTTTCCTTCCTTAATCTCTCTCTCTCTCTCTCTAATCCTCCTTTGCAGTCTCTCCAACTCTCGGAACCTATCCCCTCTCACCCCAATATCGCTCTTTCACCTGTAAACGGCATGCGCTGCAGCAGATCTTGTGCACGCATTTAAATGAGTCGGTGTCGCAACACTTGCATGCAATTCTCCGTTTCTCTCTCTCTCTCTCTCTATCTCTCCCTCTCTCTCTACCAGGCTCTCCCTGTCTCTCGCTCGCCCTCATTCACCGTCTATCGCTCATTCCCTGTCATCTCTCTCTCTCTCTCTCTCTCTCTCTCTCCCACTCCGAAATAATTTGGAATGTCTGCGAAAGGTTTGACCGATAGTCGATGAGTTGATGTTCAAACAACTTGCGATACCATTGTTTCAAGAGAATGTTTGAATTGTTTTCATGTCTCGGATTTCTTCCTCGGTTCCGTTTCTTTTTTCTTTCTGCCTATGCATCTCTCTCGCGTTTTCTCACTTCTCTCTCTTTCTTTCTCTTCTGTCATCATATATTTCGAATAGTGGAAAACAACATTATATCATCATTTCAGGGAGTAAAACAAACAAACAAACTGTCTTCGGCGAATGGCACGAAAAGAACTACTTATGCGCATAAACGCATTTATTTCTGAGCACTCAGTATATAATTGGCGAATACGAGCAATTTCTTCATGAGCGTGAAGAGTTAAAGATAGTGAAGTGGAGGAAATTAAAGACAGAAAAAACGAAGATACGGAGAGGGAGAATGAGAGAGCGCGAGAGAGGGCGAGAGAGAGAGAGAGCGAGAGAGAGAGAGATAAAGAAAGAGAAACGGAGATGAATAACAAATGGGAAGATTTGCAGTGGCCTCTGTGCCAAGGTTGATTTCTGCGCGCACATGACGAGTATTTATGTGGCTATGCAGAGAACAGCCAACCAAACATTTCTCTCTGAGTGATCTCCGGTTCTAGGTTCTACACAACTTATAATCAATATTTTAGGATTTAAAAAAGTATACATTTATAAGTAGTCTGACACTAAAAAAAGTGGGTGTCTCTCTTCTCGGGGGATCGTGGGCTTAAATGACGCAGTGGGAAAAACGGAGAGAGAGAAAGGGAGGGAGCGATAGAGAGCGAAAGAAATAGAGAGAGAGAGAGAGAGAGATTGAGGGAAGGAGAACGATGAAGAGAGCGGGGAGGATAAACGTCGAGGTAAAAAAGGAGAGAGAGAGAGAGAAATAGAGAGAGATAGAGAGAGAGGGAGAGAGAGCGAAAGATACCCAGAAACAACGCCTGATTGCGCACAACAGCAAAAACAGGTATCAATAGCTACTACGGGCAATATTGTGGATTGTAACTTGAAGCCACAGGGCTATCCGTGATTGTTGAGGGTCGCGCGCACGAGGTTAACGGTAGATATGATTAGAATAAAACGAATAAATGCGCGAAAACACAAGAGTTAACATCGTTACCGAATGCAGAATGCGTAAATAAATAAACAGAAAAATATTCTTAATATTAGGTCGACTAATAAAAAAATATATTTGCCCCTAATTCTGTGATATTATTTTGATGCGGAATGGATCCACCTTAATAGGCGTGTAGAGATGCGATGCAAGGTATCTTCCATTAGTCCTGCCAGTCTAGGGCATAGCATAAGACAGGTCTACTACTCCACCGGAATAATTGCTGGAGCAGTCTCTAATGGTGAAAAGGAGCTTCTCAGTCAGCCTTGGAGTCATTCCTAGGCGTGCTGAACTTCTGAAGACAATATAAAGAAAGTGAAATTCGGATTCGTAAAGTAAGAAATGGCCGGCGAAATAGCACGCGAGAATGAGAGTGCCTACTTCCTAAGTATACGCGGAAATTCGAAAATGAATTAATTATTGTTGGGAGATTATTGTGATAGAGTCATTGCTCTTATCACTGCGATCCAAAAGAGCGATGCATTCTAGTGAAAGACAAAGAGCAAGAAATAGCTCAGGGAAAAGAGGGGAAATGGGAGAGAGAGAGAGAGAGAGAGAGAGAAAGAGATTGAGGCGAGAGATAATTATAAGAATTATTAAGCGAACATTTGGCTACTCAAGAGAAGGTGAAAGCACGTAGTAAATATACCTCCTTTAAAAAATATGGAATTATCATACGCTAAACAAATGTTGATGGCGGGACGACATTAACATGATCCTTGGAGCCAACTTCCTCCATCATGTATCAAAATCCCAAGAATGACAAAAACTCATGGTGCTTCACTGAATCCTGACCCGGTGATATAAAGCGTTATACATTCAAAGATTGTTACAGCACTGCCTAAACAAGGAACACCCCTTGTTTTCCCGACTTTCCGAGGGAACTGACATCAGAGCCTAACAGCATATCAAAAGTATTTCAAGCACCGCTCGCTCTCTGTTATTACGAGGCCCGCAGGCGTTTACGGGCTACAGTATCCCCAGTGAACTCCCATACCTTAGCTCTGCGTAGAAGACTTCGCACGGCAAGCTGTGGATGTCGAAGGAGGACCCGTCCGGGAACATTTTAAGGAGGCGGCGGGCGAAGCGGAGGTCTACGTCCTCTAAGATGGAGGAACATTTAAATCATGAAGAAAATATTAGCATCAAGGGAAAAATCTAGACTGCAGAAATTAAAATGAATTTTTTTTTCTTCGTAATCCGGAAAAAGCTTCCCACAGTAACGCATATTTACGTAACAGTTATTCATGAAGAAAATCTGAAAGAGAGGGAGAGAGAGGGTGAGAGAGATAAAGATATAGAGAGAAATTACATGATTTGATTAGTAGTACCTTCTAATGAAACAAAAAAAGAAACTCACAAGCTGGCGGATTTTAAACTGTTGAAATTTTCAAATAGATGTGCTATTATGACACACAAAATAAGGATCCAAATGCTGCTTATGGTAAGGACAATATTTATAATAAAAAAAGAAAACTATCGCTAAAAAAATATTTATGCTAACCACGATCTGTGGAAGAAGCATCGCCTTCTTCGTCAGCGAAAAGACGAAGATGCCTGCAGCCCTCAAGATTTCGTTTCTTGACTATGCTCACGGCTCGCTTCATCTCTCCTAAATTTAATCTTAAATTTAATCTTTATTCCATCAAATTGGCAAAAAATAAAGCCACATAAAAGCGCATTAAATATTAAAATTAATAATTTCGCATAACGGAAGCGAAATCTGCAAGAATCAACTTGGATTTGCGAGTTTGTGTTAGTTATAATCATTATTCAAAAGTAAAGGTCCATTTCAAGTTAAGAAAGTCAACTGCTAACCACTGACATTTACGATAGCTGGTGTTGACTATGAAGAAGCGAAGAAAGAGTGGCTCGCAGAAGTCGCGTGGCACCGCGCCAAAAGAATAAGAGAATTCCATTGATGCCGCAATTTTCTGGAAAAAGCAGGGATTTTTTTTTATATAGTAATACCATATTTACAAGAAAGAATCTCGAATAGATTATAAGAAAAGGGGGAAGATAAGAATAAGAATGTTAAACTGGTTTTCGTAAATAAAGGAGTTTTAGTGCCGTTTTCGAAGTAGTTGCTGGTGAATTCTGTCTATTGTGTGGACGAAAAATTCGAAATCTCAGAAAAAGAAACAGTTAGAATTTTTTTAGTGTTGCCTTACTGGAAACTTTTTAAACTGTTGCATTTCCATTGCAAGTGAAGTGTGAAGTGCTGGGTTATTCTAAGTGTATGGCAAATGGTGTTCTATTATATAATTACATCATAGATATAACAACTCTAAATTGGTCGCTTATGCAATAAAGAAAAAAAATTGTTTGCGCTTTGTGCGAAATATTTTGTTTCCCTAACGCTTCTGATGTTGGTGAGTCAATTTAATGTGACAAATCGGTTAACAAAAAAAAATTAAGACTTTCTGGCTAATCTTGCAACGTATTGTTACTTCTACCTAAATGTACAACGGAAGAAAAAATGGGCTTGAGTTGCTACTGCTGAACTTTACAGAAGTCGAAGCCAGCGGCACGCTGCGTTTGAATGTGCCAAAGTTGGCTGAGCTCAAGCTAGAGGAGATTGTCAAGTCGCCGAGCTGCTCGATTGCCAATCTGCAATGGTATGGTTTTGCTTCCAATAGTGTAGAAGAGAGATGTCTCAGCTTTTTTGTATGGATTATCCTGACATACAAATTTGGTAATCGATATTTGGTAACACTGTGTTCAGTGATGATATAGCTCTGACCAATGACAGCGTTTAACCCCCGTCCCCCCCCCGTCCCGAGTGCTGTATACCCGGAACACATTGAACACCCCGGGCACGGTGGGTTAGGTGTATGGAATTACGGACATTAGAAAAACTTGGAATTTTGCCAAAAATTTGCAAAGGATAGGATCTCAAGATTGCTTTAAGGGAAATCGTGCCGAGAGCCTAAACATTTCAAAATTTGGTCAGAGAAAAGACGAAATAGTATTCCATTTTATTCTAGTGTGAAGTGCGAAGTACCGTAACAGCTTCTTATTTAGTGCAGCTTGGTACCGTAACCACGTTTTTCTCATAATTCGTACGGTCACACTAAAAAATCTCCAATGTCCGCCTTGACCCACCGTGCGGGGTTGACCGTTTGTATCTCCCCGGCCAATGTCCAGAGGCAGGCCTGTTTCAACACGGGCTGAGTTCTTTTCAGGTATGAACACCCCGGGGTTGACCGTTTGTATCTCCCCGGCCAATGTCCAGAGGCAGGCCTGTTTCAACACGGGCTGAGTTCTTTTCAGGTACCTCAAAGCAAGACAGGAGATGTACGAGAATCGGAAGTGGCTCGGCGTTTACGCCAGCTGCAAGCCTTCGAAGGAGCCCTCCCGCTACGTGTGTTGCGAAGCCTGCGTCCACTTCAAGCTACTGCCGCAGAAGGCCGACAAGCTGCCGCATACCGCAGACGTTAGAGAGTAGAGTTTGTGCAATCGTCTATGTTGAATTGGCGCCTTTTTGCCTGCTACAACGGTGAAAGAGCATGCGATTTAGTGAGAGGAGACTACAGTGATCAGGAAAATTTTCGTTCTTTTAACGCAATTTTTTTTTAGCTCACGGAAGCATAGCTTAAAAGCCAACTGCCTAGACAATTTTTCAGTCATGCTTCCTGGTAAAAAAAAACTACATCTCCAGCCCAATCAATATGTAATAGGATATATTAGCTATTTTTGGCTTGAATTACACGCGTAAAGTACGAAAAAGATGGCCCTCACTCATCCTTCTCGTGCATTTAGGCGCCCAATTTTAAGGGATGCTCGGCAGCTTTTGATGTCTTTGACGGCTACGGAGTACCGTTCATGAAGTGGGACGACGTCCTGAATCCTGAGAACGGCTACATTCAAGAGGATGGCGGCATCATTGTCGAGACGACCATCACAATCAAGACACTCTACTTCCCACAGTATCTTTTATTTTTTCCTTAAAGCTTTTAAATTGATTTCCTTTAGTTACTATTGCATTCCTTTTGGTTCTCACATCGGCCCGCATAGACTATTCAGTCATTGCAATCTTTCGGTCGCCAATATAAGATGTTGTCTTTTGCATAATAATATATACCAACACTTACAGTGTCTACAAGTTCCACTACTTTGACGGCCGTGGCACAGGCGAAGTCGTCCGCCAGATCTTCGAATTTGCTGGCGCCGAGTACGAGGACGTCCGCTACTCTCTCGAGCAGTGGCCGGCTGTCAAGTCGAGTCAGTTTATTCTGGTATCTGTGAATGAGCAACAGGCAACAAGTAATTTATCATTGGTTAACGTTTTGAATTACATTTTGATCTATCATTAATTCGAGATTGACGACATTGTGCTATATTCAGAGTTCCCCTTCGGTCAGCTGCCCGTGCTCGAAGTGGATGGCAAGATGATTTCGCAGTCAGCTGCCATCTCGCGCTTCGTCGCCAAGCATTACAGTTAGACTGATATTTCTCACTCACTTTCTCTCTACCTTTCTCTCCTCACTCTCACTCTCACTCACTCTCCCGCCCCTCTGTCTCTCGTCTTTCTCCTCTCTCACTATCTCTTTCTCTGTGCCCTTACCTAGCTTATGTTTTCCTCGATGGCATTTGTCAAACGCTTGTTTACCTCTCCACGTTTTCCAAGACCAACTATAATCGCATTCTCCTGCAGGCCTGGCGGGCAAGAACGACTGGGACGCTGCACTTGTGGACGAGATCGTCGACCAGTACAAGGACTACTACGTCGACTTCCGTAAGTGGCACTACGTCGTGCTCGGCTTCCAGGAGGGAGACAAGGTGCAGAATCATCTTTGAATTATAAAAAAAAGTCATTTTAAATACGTGCCTAGATTTTTTTTGCAACTCTCGATTCTCTTCATTTATCGAATTATTTCTCAATGTTTCAAGTAAAATTTTGGTGTACGTATGATAAAAAAAAATTAGGAACATGGAATCTCTCTGAAGCTTCTTATTCTTATTTTTGCCTTCATTGAGATTGAGTACCTTTTGACAATGTGCGCATCTTCTTAGGCCGAGTCGCTGAAGAAGCACGGCGCGCCGGCTCGTGACAAGTTCTACCCTCCGCTCGTCTCGCAACTCAAGAAAACCGGCTCGGGCTTCTTGGTCGGCGACCAGGTCACCTTCGTCGACTTCCTCATTGCTGACCATGTCGACGTCGTCCTTTCCATCGCTCCCAACTTTTTCGACGCTTATCCCGATTTTGGGAGAGAGAGAGAGAGTGTTAGAAGGAGAGTAGAAAAAGAGTAGAAAGAGAGGAGGAAGATGTTAGGAGGGATGATTAAAGGTCAAAGAAAATAGAAGAGGATTACCGCGCGATAGAAAGAGTGATGAGGAGATAAGAGGAAGCGGCAGTAACAGAAAAAATGAGATATATAATGAGAGCAGGGGATAAAGAAAGAGAATGAAGTGTTTCTTATCAGATCATCGAGCACTCGAAGAAGATCTCCGCCCTCCCGAAGATCAAGGCCTGGATTGAGAAGCGCGACAAGACGCCGTGGTAGTGTTCATCGCTCCCTCCATGATCTCTCTCTCTCTTGTATTTCGCTTTCCTTCTATGTAGTTTTTTGCGATTGGCCATATGATTTATTTAAGAAACATGTGTTTATTCTCTGCTGAATTGCAATAATCTTTCAGAATAAAATTTTACTTAAAAAAATTGAAGCGAGAAACAATAAATTGCAAGAAACACATGCTTATTGTACACTCTAGTGTTGACAGGGTTCTACATCAGCGCTGATTCCTTGATTGGGACGTTGAATTTGGCGAAACCAGGGCAACATCTCCGGCTCTTCATCGCTTACCTTTTTAAACTCTCTATATCTCTATTTCTCCCTCTCTCATTCTCTCATCTAATCACACTATTTTTCTTTTTTTGTCCTATTTTTTCCCACCACCATTGCTCTATTCATACATCTTTGACGCTAATTTAGAGTTGCTCTCTGATTGAGAGAGACGGGGAAACCGAGAGAGAGAGAGAGAGGGGGGGGGGGAGAAAACGAGGGAGCAGAGAGAGAGAGCTCTCTCCATTACCCTCCACTCCGCCTGTCCTCTCTCATGGTTCTCCTTGTATTTCCTATCATTCCATGGGCGGTTCTGCATCTGCCTTCTGCTTTTAAATATGAAAACAATTGACATAGAAAAGGATAAAGAGTAGGAGGCTGTCAACAGTCCTTGTTGAAGATGTGAACGACCATGTTATAATTTGTTTTGATCAAATAAATCATTGCCTTAAGGCACAATTGTGCATATTCCCATCTGAAAAGCGATATCTTCTTTCTCTCTTTGATTCGCTTCGTCTATTTCTCTCTTCTAATTTGTTCATTCTCTTTCCACTATATCTCCCTATTTTATTTTCCTCTCCACTTCCTCTAACTTTTTCTCTTTCTCTGGTGTATCATCGTACCAATTAAAGCTTTTTTTAGAGGAGCAATGCACGTCTATAGTAAATAAATTGTTTGAATAAAGTACACGCAATTGTTGAAGAGACATTCGATTTGACACATGTTAAAATCGCTCCGATGTCTCTTCGTCTTTGCCGTCAATTGCGCTGAAAATTATAATTTGAAAGTGACTTTGCATAAAAAAGACCATATTCACCTCTTATTATGATATCCGTTTGTCTTCATCTCTTCTGCTTCAATTTCATCATCATCTTCCGGGTCCTCTAGCGCAGTGTATGTGGAGTACTCAAAGTAGAAGATGGCCAGCAGAGCGAAGATGGTGATGACGACGAACCTGGTTTTAGTCTCTTCATATTTATGGTTAGAAAAAGTTGGAAATATTTAGAAGAAATAAAATTATAATTTTTGATAAAAGTCTATTTTCAAGGCACTCTGACATTGCGCCAGCGTATGCGAAGAATTGCACGGCGAGATCAGTGAATGGATCGGAGGCAGTGATAATGATAATGATCACGTTGCCGAGGCCGTTCGTCAGCAGATAAACCGCTTGGACTACTGCTTTCATCGAAGGGGCAGCCTGGAAAATATTGAAAGTTGCAGCTACTCTTTGTTCCGTTAATGCTGCCAAAAATTCAATTTTGAATTCGCGCCTTTTTGCCTGATTTGTTGTGCCGCGACTAGAATGGAAAGTAAAATGCAACCAGAATACGTTTGAATTTAGTGCTCCTATAGCGGTGTCTTAAATCTGCCGTATAAAGAAATGAAAGACATATGTAAACCTGCGAGTACGCAAACTCGTATCCGGTAACGGAAAAGAGAATCTCGCCCGCTGTCAGAATGAAGTACTGCGGAATCTGCCAGAGAATGTTGACTCGGTTGTTCTGCACCACTTGCCAGACGTGTTTGTGGTTGTTCGTGTACTTCAAGTTTAAGGTTTATATCTTACCTATTTTTATCAATAAATTATACATATATTTATCCCTCGCATACTTCTGTGATTATCACGTTTTATTGTAAAGATCAAATTAATAAAGAATATCGAATAAATAAGTGAGAATAATAAGTCTAACATTATAGCCAGGCCCGGTGAGGACGGCCGAGAAGACGCCTCCCTGCTGGTAGATCTCGAAGCCGACACCCGTGTCTCTCACGATCACTTCCTCCTTGCTCAGCGTCGGCGGATGGTTGATGTCCTTTGGCGTGTTGTCCATGAAGTAAAGGCGCCAACTGCACGAGCATTATTATTTATTTAATCACAATAATAATAAAACTTAGCAATTTATTTATCGTTTCAGAGTTTAAAAATATGATATTAATCTTAAGAAAAAAACACTATAAGACAACCAACTTTCCAGGACGAATCGCCTTGAAGACATACGCGGTCGCCGTCAGATTTGTTGAGTTTGCAGAGGACTTGGCAATTGGGACAATCTGACCAAAGCATTAATCGATTTTGAGGTTTCTATATTTTCTCTACCCATTTTACTTAGTCATCGATTTATTTAAACTCAAAACAGATAAATTACCAAGTACGATAAATGTAAATAACTAAGTAAAAATAAACAAATTGCCCAACCTCATCGATATCCGTCGTGTTTCCGTTGTAGCTAGTCTCCCAGAAGTAGAAGTCGGCCGGAGAGTGTGGGTCACACGGATGCTTCGGATCCAATCCTACGGCGTCCACTCGGCAGAGCGCCAGGTTGCCAGAGTACGCGTGGTCAAAGGCAAGAGTTAGCCTACAATGAGTAGGAATTTTTTAAATCTTGATTTTAAAGAAAAATAAATAAATACTCTGTCTATTTTTCAGCGAAATGAAAGGTGGTATAAAAACGAACGGTAGAAAATGAAGCCTCATTAATAGCTTCGCTCAAACAAGAAAAAAAGGTTAAAGGAGGGCGATCACCGAAAAATTATGTCAGATTGCCGCGGATCTTCGCACTCGCATACGCACATGCCATTTTCATGCAGTGAGTATGTGCGACGTGCGAAATAGTACGCGAGACTGAGAGAGTGCGAGCTCCCAGTATCCAATTCGAATTTGCATTATTTATTTTTCGGCGATCGTACTTCTTTAATGCAATAAACGACATCTAGTTCTGTTTTTGTTACGTTTCTTCTCGCACCATGAGAAAATATGCCATGTGTTATCAGATCTATGATGAATTAGTAAATAGATAAATAAGAAATGGCAAGCAAAAGAGGCTGAGACCCGAGACTAAAGTCGCCGGTGCCGGTGCGCGGCTTCTTCGGCTGCACTTCGTGGCGGACGACGCCGTTCGGGCCGACGGCGATGAAGAAGACATTCGAGTGGCCGCTGCCCTCCTTTGTCAGCGAAGCGAAGTCGTATGTGATGGTCGAAGGCAGCATCTGAATGGACGCTAATTGAAATTATATAAAGTCATAAATGTTTATTTTACAAGAAATAGGTTTTTTTTTGAAAAAAAAATCTCTATTTTTAAATAAAAATATATCTTTTTAAAAAAAATTACATAATTCCATGGCTCACCTCACTTCGATCGCAGTCCGCGTACTCGAGCGACCAAGAGTAGCTACCCAAGGGAATGTGGAACGTCTGTTTTCCTTCGTCTTTGATGTCGATCATTGACTGTGAAAAAAGATAGAGATATTTTTAAAAACTAGAAAACACGTATTAAATAATGAAGTGTAAAAATATATTTTAAAAAAGAATAATAAAATAAAAATAAAAAAGCAAGCCTAACCGAGTTGGGCGGCAAATGAATGGGATTCAATCCAGCCTCCGTCACTGCCTTCACCGTGATGTTGCACTTGGAGTTGTAGAGGTTCATGAAGGAGACGAACGCTTGATTGGATGCAGGAAGCTCAGGCAGCGTCTTCTGCAACACACCACAGTATTATACAATTGCTTTATTTGTAGTAATCTATATAATATCATTTAACCATTGTTGATTAACTAAGACACTAAATAATAAACTAAATAATATTGTATGTATAAAAATGGCAAATAAACTAAATAATATTGTATGTATAAAAATGGCAATGTTGTTCACAAATAATTTGTAGAATGATACATAGTATTGCAAATTTTTATATTCATATAACTACTAATTAAATAAGCAATTTAAATCCACCAACATTGACTTGTAGCTGAACGAGTCCCGTGACGATGAATGCAAGAGAGGCCATCAGACCACCCGCGACCATCTTACGAAGAGGGCTACAAGAAGAATCTTTCATTCCTTTCATATAATTAAGTATATTTTCAAAGAATAGCAATTAGGGTAATGACGAATAATATATTCACTTATAAAATCAATCGCTGCCTTTCAACTTTTATGTAGATAACAAAGACTAAAATGCTTTCCATTCAAGAGGTTTTTGAATGACGGTGGTTTTGTGAGACGATATCTCAATAAATGCCCTGGCAAAGCTGCAGAACTCGATTCAAGAACCTCTTGCCGTTCTCCAAACATATTGACCATGAGCAGCCTTCTACATGATAATTACATACATATATGTATACATATGTATGCATAAACATACATATGTGTAGTTGCAGAAACAACTATGACGTGAAATAAATTTATAAATATTATCTTGCATCAACTATTTCCATACTGACGTGACATTGAAGCACTTTCCGAGGAGAGGATAGAGAATAGTCTGAAAGGTGGGAATGAAGATGAGCACAAGGATCGCGTTCATTGTCTGCATCTGGTCAGGCAGCACGAGGGCTCCGAAGAAGTTCCCGTCCATTTGAACTCCTGCACAAATATGTCTTTTTTATATTGGCTTAACTGTTCAGCCAAATAAAATCAATACAGCGGTTGGCGCTGCTAGTTTTCCATGGAGGGGAAGAGTGAATTTTTCCTTATTTAAGCTCTAAGGCAACTTAAAGGAGGCGAGCAAGTTTCAAGATGCCTCGGCCGGTCTATCGACACTTCTTGCCCATAATTGACAAGGGACAAATAAAAGGTGACGTTCATTTTTTGTCGTACATCCCTTTCACAGGGATCGCTCATTTCAAGGAGGCTTCTCTGTTTCTTGGTGAGTCGCTCTACTACTTTATCAATACCTTCAAACTCCATAAACGACCAAATTTCGCCTTCTTTCACTCTCGCACATTGTGACAAATGGGGGAAATTAACAGTTCTTATCGCGAAGTCAAGCCAACGGAATTGCCTCGTAAAATTCGCCAAGAATCGAGGCTAGTTGTACGCTTTTCCCCTACATTCTTAACACAATTTTCCACACATTCTTGACACATTTTCCCTTTATTCAAAACCTTGTCTCAGCCAGACGGAGCCTTGCTGATCGAAGAGTGCCCAGAACATTGGCAGGGGTACGAACATTACAAGGACGCGAAGAAGCGAAAGGACGTCTGCCACGAATTGGCGCTGTGATAAGCAGAGGCAATCGATAAATCAATAAATTAATTTCACTTCAATTATTTATTATAAGTTTTATGCAAAAATCTTCAATATCAATCAGTAATAAGGTTTTCGTCTATTTTTATGAAATACATATTGTATAATTAAAGTAATTTCAAGTTAGAATGCATACGAAAAGAAGAACCTTATGGCACGCGCGTTTCTTGCCCCTCTCGATCCTGACTCGCATGCAGTGCTCGTCCTCCTCGCAGACGTGCGTGTCCAGGAAGTGCTCGATGACGTGGTCGCGTCGCGGTCCGCCGCCACGCGCCGCGTTAAAGATGCCGATCTGCAGATGCTCTCCACATTGCTTTGCTTTCTTTCAAAACACGGCTATTATTTAGCTGTTTAATATTTAAAATTACCAATTGAATTTGCTTAAAAAATACATTGTTATTGATATATGTACTTTGATTTCTATTCAATCATGAAAGTATGGTGACCTACAGTACCGCTCAACGGCAAGGGGTCAATTCTATGTCTGCTATGGCGGGCGCGGTATAATAGCTCGCTGTGGAAAATTTTTTCAGGCAAATCACCTATCAATTTGAGATCACTGAATTTTTCATCACTAATCCTGTCAAGAAAAATCTATTGCATTTTCAAGACGTACGGTGACATAATTGCTGTGTACTCATCTTGTATTTCGTGTGTCACAGGTTCGAGCCGCAAGCGTAGCTAATGTTTTGCTGCATTTGTTTTTCAAGATTTGTTTAACGTGATTAGTGAAGAAAAATTCAAGTATCTCATATTGATATGTGATTTGCCGGAAAACCTTTTCCACAGCGAGATATTTCACTTGTCCCATTTGGCCTCGGCCGCCATAGCGACATAGAATTGACCCCTTGCCGTTGAGCGGTACTGTACATACATATGTAAATCTCTCCTCCTAACCGAGAGCACTTTGGCGACTTCCTTGAAGACATTCTCACGCGGCGGCGGCTTATGATACCAGAAGCTGCCAGTGATGAAGAAGACTTTAAACGTGTTATTTATTATTATGATTGAAAAATTAATACTGATTTAAATAGTTTCAAAAGTCAATGTCATCCAACCTGTCGCGACGATCATAAGGATAGCGGGCACCCCGAAGCAGAGCGGGTAGCAGCTGTCCTGGCCGAGGCATGGCTGAGCTATATACAGAGTAGCTTTAAAATGGTGAAAATTTTAAAATTTTACAATTAAACCATGGTTAGCGAAGTAAATAAATGAGTAGATCAAAATTGTGCAAACCCCGAAAGATGGGCGTGACAAAGGAGGAGATCATCGAGCCGACATTGATGCAGAAGTAGAACATGGAGAAGTAGACGGAGATCATGCGAGTCTGGTGCTTCTCGAATTGGTCGGCGCCGAAGGGCGCGACGCACGGCTTGATGCCGCCCGTGCCCACGGCGATGATCGCCAAGCCGATTATGTCGAGAGCTCTGCAAAGCTATCAATCAATCAATGATATATAAAGTAACAGTGCCCCAAAGCTCGCAAATCAATGAGTAAATCAAATTATTTATGAATAAGTACTTATAAAAAAAGATATTTAAAATTGAAAGATTAAATAAATTGTGATCACTTACGGATGCACACCGGAGATTGAGTCTTGCGTCGCAGAGACAGCCAGCATAATCTGGCCTCCCGCATAGAGGATGGACAGCAGAATTATTGTCCTGTCAAAGAGGCGCGGATTTAAAAGTACTCTTTTACGTATGTATGTTCATCAAATCTTACATAGACTTTCTGGTTTTTGCTATTCTGCAGATGACAATCTTTTCGTCTAACAAACAAGAAGTAGATCAAAACGTACCAGAACTTGCCGATGAAGCCGTCGGCAATGATGGAGCCGAGAAGAGGTGTCGTGTAGTTGAAGATGGAGAAGGCCGAGTAGTAGATCGTAGACATGTTGTCGGACAAGAGCATCACGTTGATGAAGTAGAACGTCAGCACGGCTGCAATTTATTTTTTTAACTAATTAAATAAAAGTCTCGATTTACAACTGTGCTGAATAATCCTCGTTCTACACATTCCGTAGCCAGCACGACTATGAGTTAAGGCATTTATTTATCTGTTTGGTTTAAAAGAAAAAAAAGGTGGATGAATACAATTAATCATTACTGCATTTGGCAGAACTATTTATTCTAATCCTCGTTTATTTCATTCCGATTGATACCAATAAGTGATATTCATGCCTTAAGTTTTACGGAATAGATCAGATTAGATAAAAAGAACCGGACTCCTCATTCCGTAGTACGAGAATCGCTCGCAGAGTTCGTTGGACATGATGAAGAGAGTGCGGAGTGGCCAGTGCCTCAGCATGGCTCCCCACGACGAGTGCATCACCGGCTGAGGGACAGGACGCGAGGGCAGCCGGAGCGACGGCGGAGGGGGCACGCCGACTTCATCTATACATTTTACTAGATAAGTAGAGTTATTTTTTAATTAGAACATTTTGTATATATTTTTTACAAAGAAAGCCATTGCATGAAATGATTAATTCAAACTTTCTATGTCAAATCTTTGTCATATTTTGCTCATTCATTTATGTGTTGACAGCTTCACATTAAATAAGGAAGAAGAATTGGAAAGGCTGCACTTCTTTCCAGTCCTTCTTACTTATCCTCACTCCTACATCCGAACACCTCCGGAGCCTGTAAGGAGGGGGACAAAGGGGACGACGACCAACGGGTGGGGATCCGAGAAGCGTTGGTGATAAGGATAAGCATGCGATAACATCGTGAGAAGAAGCAGAGAAGACTCTTTATTCACTGGCTAACTGAGGGTGTAGATAAGGACGGCCGATCTACTTTGCGTATGTAATTCGAATGTACTCCAAGGTGTTATTCATAGTGCTATTATATGTACGTAATCCCTTATATCCCATGTCAAGGCTTCTACTGCTGTACACATATGTACCTACACAACAATTATAATATACAGAAGAAATAATTACTGCTCTGTATTCAAAAAATTGATGTTATTACGTTTTTGAATAAATAGAAGAAAAAATCGGAGAGATAAAGCTCAGCTGACCTTTCGTGTTTGTTTTGTCCATGACGCCCAGGAACTTGGCGCATGCACAGGACTAAACAATAAGTGAGAGTCGGATCCCTCCTCCCGCCACTCTGCAATCCCGCGACTCCCGCCGCTTCTCATCACTTTTCTTATCACACATTCCTTATCTCTCTCTTCCTCTTTCTCTCTCCTCCTTTGTTCTCATTTATCTCCTATACGTATCTTTCATTACTCCTACTTTTATATCTTCCAATCACCCCTCAACATCTACTTCCTTCCCCCTCTCTCTCTCTCTCCCTCTCGTCGCTCTCTCACCCTCTGTTGCTCTGCTTTCACATATTTCTCTATATCCTTTATCTTTCTCTCTATCTCTCTTCCAGCCCGTTGTCACATCTCTCTCTCTCTCTCTCTTTCCCTCTCTCTCTCTCTCTCTCTCTCTCTCTCTCTCTCTCTCTCTCTTACTCTGCTATCATATAATTCTCCCCTTACTTTCACTTTCTCACTTCTCTCTCTCTCTCTCTCTTGCTTTCTCCCTCTCGCTCACTCTCTCTCCCTTTCTATCTCTCTCGCTCCCTCTCACTCTCTCTCTCTCTCTCTTTCTCTCTTTTCTCTTTAACTCTGTTATCACCTCATACTTCCTCTACTGTCACTCTCTCTCTCTCTCACTCTCTCTCTCTCTCTTTCACTCTGCTGTCACATCATTCTCCCTCTCCTTTCTCTCTCTATCTCTTTTTCTCTCTCCTTCACCTTTCTCTCTTTCCTTTTCTCTATTATCTCATCACGTCCTCATCCAAAGTGTGACCAACTTTCACTCTGAGCTCTTCCACAACGAGGCACTTTTCCCCTCAGCGCCAAGCAGTTATTTGATAGCGTGGCCCGGCTAGCAGAACAATTGCTCAATATGAAGAGGAGGCAGGCTAAGCGGTTGGCTTCCATTCGATTTATGATCCGCCGCAGATAAACAGTTCGACTGTCGAAAGAAGCCAGCGAAAGGCAAACATTCCTTTTGATTGGAGCAAAAAAATACGTCACCTTCATTTGCTTTCTTTGTTTTCTGTCAGTCTTTAGTCTTAGTCTTGAAGTCCTTGGGAAAACACCAAGTTGACAGTTCTCCAGCAAAGTTAAAATTCGCTGATATGAAAGTCAGAATGATGTGGCAACGAGAAGAGTGCAAGGCTATCTAGTCAAAGAAGGGAGAGCCATTCAATTTTATGCCCAGATTGCGTCAGTTTAGGAAGCCTTCCAAGGAATTCAGCACATTGCATTCTTCTCCAAAATAGTACACTTCAAAATGACTAACTTTGAACGTTCAACTTTCACTATTCAATAAAATGTATTTATCCGGACTCTTGCCTTAATCAGACATTTCGTAGTGTACCTTTTTCTCATCATCGAACGATTTGCTGTTGTCTCTTTCAACATCTTTTGCCGCAAAAACAATTCCAATATGAATGTAATATATTTATTCATAAATACAAACAATCATGCACATTTCGTGCACTTCCGTATGTACTCTGTGCAACAATAAATACAAGTAGAAAACAAGCAAAGTTATGAACAGAAGAAAGCTCTTGAACGCTGAGGCGATGCGAACTCCCTTTAATAACCGGGAGCAGTGCGGGGCGGCGGGCAGTGGTCGCAGCCGCCTCCGGGTCCTGCGGCTCCGAGCTCTCCCGGCTGGCCATCCTGTCCCTTCTGGCCGGGCTGTCCGTCGTGTCCAGCGTCGCCGGGCGGGCCCTGCTGGCCGTCCTGTCCAGGGTTGCCGTTGTTGCCGGGCGTGCCATCGGGGCCAGGGGGTCCGGCCGGTCCGGGGGGTCCAGGGGGACCAGGCGGCACGGGCACCTCCTCGACGACTCCGGGCGTACCGGGCTCGCCAGGCTGGCCAGGCTGGCCGTCGTTGCCTGGCGGGCCGCGGGGTCCGGCCTGTCCATCGGAGCCGGGGTGCCCATCGGGACCGGGCTGTCCGTCCTGTCCTGGGTTGCCGTTCTGTCCCTTGGGTCCGGGGTTGCCAGGGGGTCCGGGCGGGCCGGCCGGGCAGTCGAAGCAGAAGTCGTCAGCGTTAGGCTGGGCATCAGCGGCAGCATCGTCTCCGTTGGAGCCGTTCTGGCCGGGCTGTCCGTCGTGTCCGTCGGGGCCATCGGGGCCAGGGGGTCCAGCGGGTCCGGCAAGACCGGCCTTGCACGAGCAGCACGAGCCTCCCGAAGAGCCACCGGAGGAGTGGTCGTCGTGGAAGACGGCATCGGAGCCTCCGTGTCCGCCGCCGTTGGGGCCGTTGAATCCGTGGCCTCCACCGTTGTGTCCTCCGCCATTGTGTCCTCCACCATTGTGTCCTCCGCCGTTGGGGCCGTTGCCTCCGTAGCCTCCACCGTTGTGTCCACCACCGTTCGAGCCACCGACGCCGCCAGAGGGGCCTCCGGAAAGGCCGTCATATCCACCGCCGGACGAGCCGCCGCCAGAAACGCCGCCGGACGAGCCGCCGTAGCCAGCCTCCGCGGGCGCGGAGTCTCCATAGCCAGCCTGACGACGCGCGATCACGCGTCCTCGGACGCCCTTGATGCGCTGCAGACGCTCGTACTGCCCGAAGAGGCCGTCCGTGCGATGGCGGCAGAAGTCGACCTCGGTCTGGAGAGAGGACTGCACGTGCTGCATGTAATTGTAGAGGGACGGAATCGCAATGATGGCTGTCAGAGTGGCGACCGTGCTGCAAAATTAAACTATTATACTTCTTTTTAAATTAAAATATAATCTTTCTGAAAAATATTTTTAAAAAAAAACTACAATAGCTAATATAATCATAGAGAAGTGAGAGTTTTTCAATAGGAAATCGATATTTTCGCCGATCAAAGAGAAAGAGGAGCCAAAAAGAAAGGCACAAACCTGATAGCAATGCCGAAGAAGGCGATGCGACGGAGGCTCTCGGCCTCCCTCCAAAGGCTCTTCTCACTGTTCTCTTGCTGCAGCATTGTCACTTACTGGAGTGAACGGGAGAAGAAGAAGAAGAGAAGAGGAGGAGAGGAGGGGAGATCCCTGCGCTTGTCTCTCTACCACCGGATAGCTTTCCCTTTTATATCGCCTTTGCCTTGGGGGCCGTCGTCAACGGCATCGCAGGTTGCGAGCGTGAACGCAAGGTCAGAACGGTGGTGGAAGTGAGAGAGAGAGAGAAAGAGAGAGGTGAGAGAAAGAGAGGAGAGAAAGAGTAGAGAGAGATGAGAGAGAGCAGACAAGCAGTGTCAAGAGGTCGTTTCATGGATAGACAATGAAGGTGTTTGTCGGAAAGAGAGGGAGAGAAGAATGAAAGGGAAAAGAGAAAGAAGAGTGCGAGAGAGAGAACTGTAAAAGGTGAAAGAAAGTACACAGCAAGACGAGGATGAGGGTAAAGATAAGAGGAAGAGATGCACAGAGAGATAAGCACAAAGAGAGAGAGAGAGAGAGACAGAGAGAGAGAAAGAGAAAGAGAGAGAGTGAGAGATAGAGAGAGTGAGAGAGAGTGAGAGAGAGAGAGAAAGAGTGAGAGAGAGAGAAATGCTTCCCAGGTATCAAAGGCCACAACTGCTGGTGTTCCAAAAACTTCCTAAAAAGCCCGAGGCTTCTCACAACACCCACTCGTTCACGCTTTTAACGAGGAGAGCTTCGAACGTTTTTCCATGTGCGCCGTTCTTTTTTACATCGCGCGCGAAAGAAAGAAGAGCCGGATAAAAAGTTCTTTCAGTTATGCTTTCTTCTTCATTGCTTTCATTAGCTAATATTTCGACATGATAACGAGCTTTTATTATTTTATCTGCATAATAACTTGCATACATGTGTTATGAAATAGATTAAGTTACTTAACTAGCGCATTGCTGAACATGTTCTCATCTGCTATGTATAAACAAATACGTTTAACTTACTTTATTCTTTTTGATTTCTTTAATCGATTCACATGACCCGTAATTCGCACTGAGAGTATTAGAATCGCAATGAGGACGATTTGTCGTCATCGAATAGGGCTCTGAAATTGTGATATTATTATTTGAGAGATGTCTCCAAGGCAGAGAAGTGAAGGTGTTGTCTTCATGGAAAATAGAACACTTCAAATATCAGCAAAAGCAAATGTGTTTCTCTCGTAAACATGGCACTTACGAACTGTCCATGAAGGCTGCGTTGATCTTTCCTTTCTCATTCGTCATTTCGTCACTCTCTTCATCGTCGGCGTCATCCAGAGCAGTGTACGTCGAGTATTCAAAGTAGAAGATGGCCAGGAGAGCAAAGGCGGAAATGACGACGAACCTGGAAAGGCCATGGAGATCATCAGCTGGCAAGTGTTAAACAGATTTCCACAATTAAGAAGATAGTGACACGGAGACAAACGACAACGTTCGCAAACAGATTTTATATGATTATTATAAGATTATGAGCAATAAGATAAAAATATAAAATATAAAAATATATGAAAATGTTTCCACTAACATTGCACCGGCATAAGCGAAGAACATGACGGCCATATCGGTGAAGGGATCGGCGGCCGTGATAATGATTATGATAACGTTTCCGATGCCGTCCGTGAGCAGGAAAGACGCTTGGACGATTGCTTTCATCGAAGGAGCAGCCTGCATTGTGTAGAAAGCATTCATATTTGTCAATTTTTAAAACAAATCGAATAAAACCAAAAGCACTTGGATACATCTTATTCGAAAGGAGGAGTAGAAACAAAGATGTGCGAAATTGCCCGTCGCACTTTCATTCATACTTGCTATTTTCATGCTGCGGGTTTGTGAAAGCGAGAGTGCGTGCTGGGAGGCTAGGGGTGAACGCGTTTTTATTGATGGCTTTTTGGTGAATGTCCTCCGTTAAAGTAATGAATGTGTCTCGACAATTCACGGCCACGGCTATTTCTCACCTGGGAGTACGCAAACTCGAGTCCAGTGACCGAGAAGAGAATCTCGCCCATCGTAAGGATGACAAACTGCGGAATCTGCCAGAGAATGCTGACTCGGTTGTTCTGCACCACTTGCCAGACGTGCTTGTGGTTGTTGGTGAACTGGAGAGAATGCGAATAAGAGAGATGTTAAGATTGCATATTGCATTTAGGTGCAAAGATTTGAAAATGTTTTGCTAAAGATCCAATCGAAAAAATAGTCTAATAAGAAAGTACGCTTAATAATGTAAATGAAAAGTCAGAATCTCTGGCTGCAGGGTCAACTCCGAGTCCACCCCGAGGCCACTCCGAACCTACCCCGTATCCCGGGCCGGTGAGGACGGCAGCGAAGACGCCTCCCTGTTGATTGATCTCAAAGCCGAAGCCTGCGTCATGCACGATGACCTGCTCCTTGCTGAGTGTCGGCGGGTTGTCAATGTCCTTGGGCGTGTTGTCCATGAAGTACAGCTGCCATCTCAAAGGGAAAGCAGTATTTTTCTGCCATATAAATACTTTTTTTTATTCCTAACGTTGAAAACTTCTACCTTTTTTGTTCAAACAGCATACAATCAAATCTCGCTAACTTCCCTGGACGAACGGGCTTGAAAACGTAGGCAGTTGCAGTAAGATTTGTTGTATTTTCGCTTGGAATGGTTTGTGGGATTACCTGAAAGCAGGCGAAATATTGAATTTGATAATTTTAAATAAGATATTTAATGTTAAAAAAGGAAGAAGATATAAAATAAATGAATGCCTCATCGATATCCGTCGTGTTGCCGTTGTAGCTCGTCTCCCAGAAGTAGAAGTCGGCCGGGGACTGCGGATCGCATGGATGCTTCGGATCGATGCCTTCTGCATCAGCACGACACAAAGCGAGATTCCCGTTGTAGGCGTGGTCAAAGGCGAGCGTCAATCTGTGAAGCAATTACTTCAACTAAATCTCCCGTCAACTTCTTTCCATGTATATAAGATGGCGATGATAATTATTTTACAAAATCAATAGTTATACAGTTGTGGATCGAGCATTTCGATCCGTCTGGAGCTCGATCCCGATACCCTGGCCAGGTTCGCGGGCGATACTGTTCCATTTTGTGAAAAAAAAATCAAAAAAGTGGAAATGATGAAAGGGCAGACCCGAGACTAAAGTCGCCAGTGCCGGTGCGCGGCTTCTCCGGCTGCACTTCGTGGCGGATGACTCCGCGCGGACCGATGGCGATGAAGAAGACATTCGTGTGTCCGCCGTCGTCGCCCTTCGCCAGCGCCGCGAAATCGTACGAAATCGTCTTTGGCAGATTCTGCAAGGTTCTTTTTTCAGGGAAAGTTTTTTTTCATTTTTCTTTAATAGTTTTTTTCTTCTTCTAAAATCAATTGTTTAAGTAAGAATGAGAATGAAAATGCCGTCACCTCACTGCCCAAGCAGTCCGCATACGACAATGACCAATTGTAGAGTCCGAGAGGGATGTGAAACGTCTGTGAACCGTCATCCTTGTTGTCGAGCATTGACTGAAAATATGTATGTTTTAAAAGATGGTTGTAAAGACAACTGTGCCACGGTGCTATCTGTAGAGCATGATAAGACACCGAGTTCGGCTGAAGCACGTAGGGAGGTAAATTGAACTCGCTGAGCGAGTTGACCGTGATGTTGCATCGAGTGTTGTAGAGATTCATGAAGGAGACGTACGCTTGGGATGATGTAGGCAGCTCGGGTAGCGTCTTCTGCAGAGTGATTAGTACATTAAATGGAGTGAAAATTATTCCTTAAAAAATGTACATTTTTGGTCATGAATGAAATATTTCTAATATATCTAATATATAATATAATAAATATATTTCATAAAATGAAACAAAAGAGGTGTCCTCACATTAACTTCAATCTGAACAAGCCCCGTCACGATGAAGGAGAGGGAAGCAAGAAGACCACCGGCGACCATCTTCCGAAGTGGACTGAAATGTGTATGTATATTTCATATGGAGCCCCATTTGTCGGCTTAAACATAGAATGAATCAATAAAACGATATGTCTGACGTCAGGGTGACGCATTTGGAGATGGTTGGGTAGACGAAGGCTTGGAAGGTGGGAATGAAGACGAGCACGAGGACGGCATTCATCGTCTGCAGCTGGTCGGGAAGTACGAGGGCGCCACCCACGTTGCAATCCATTTGGACGCCTGCCAAGAGGAGAGAGAGAATGAGAAAGAGAGACAGAGATGGAGAGAGAAGGAGAGATGGAGAGAGGAAGAGAGGAGAGAATGAGAAAGAATGGAAGAAGGTTAGTGAGAGAAAAATGGAGAAAGAGAGAAGGGAAATGAGAGAGGAAGAAGAGATAGAGAAAGAATAAGAGTGAACCTTGTCTGAGCCACACGGATCCCTGCTGATCGAAGAGCGCCCAGAACATGGGAAGTGGCACGAACATGAGAAGGACTCGGCCGAGACTGCGGACATCGGCGACGAATTGTCTCTGAAAATTGGAATCAATTTAAAATCTGACATACATATTTTCCGTACTTTAATGAAGCTGATGAGAGAACGAGAGAAGGAGGCTTCATTCATTCGTTTTCAGACCAAAGGTCCTGTATTTTCTCCCTTTTGTATTGTTCTTTCATTTCAATTTTTTTTTGCAGAGCCCCTCATAATTGGAGCTCTTTACTCGAGCGTAATTAACTCTCAAGAATTCTCTAGAACCTTGCTGCTCGATCAAGATAAGTCTATGAAAAGTCTCAATGCTTGCTCTAATTGTCTCCGAACCTTGTGGCATGCGTCAGGCTTCCGTTTTTCCTCCCTGAGCTTGAGACACCGCTCGTCATGCTCGCAGTGATGCGTGTCCAGGTAGTGCTCGATGGCGTGATCTCTCTTAGGCCCGCCGCCACGAATCGCATTGAAATAGCCAACCTACACAGTTGGCTTATAACTTAAAGATTACATTTGGTTCTACTATATAAACATACATACATATATGCATGTACATACATATGCATATAAGATAATACAGCGAACAAAGTAAATTGAAAGATTTAATACTAAAAGAAGGAAGAAGGGCCGGCCAACTCACCGTAACCACCTGCGCAGCCTCCTTGAAGACGTTGCCCTTTGGAGGGGGCTTGTCATACCAGTAGCTGCCAGCCATGAACACGCCTGATTCATTTTGTTTATGTTCAACTCATATGAACAATAATTGATTGATTCATTGATTGATTACGGTGTACATTAGGTAAGTACGCGTGTTGAGATGATCATAATAACAGTAAAATTAACGAAAGTGTAGGCATAATAATATTCCTTTGCTCACCAGTCGCAACAATCATAAGCACTGCAGGCAGGCCAAAGCAGAGCGGATAGCACGTGTCCTGTCCGAGGCATGGCTGGGCTGAATAGGTAGATTTTTTTTAATAGTTAAAATATGAATAGTAAATATTTACATACCAGCTATTAAACACAAATACATCAATGACTCAATAAACAGTCTGGTCCTACCGCGAAAGATGGGCGTGATGAAAGAGGAGACCATCGAGCCGAGATTGATACAAAAGTAGAACATGGAGAAGTAGACGGAGATCATGCGCTCTTGATGCTTTTCGAATTGGTCGGCTCCGAAGGGCGCGACGCACGGCTTGATGCCGCCCGTGCCCACGCCAATGATCAGCAGCCCCGCCAGGTCCATCACTCTGGAAAATCATTTAAAAAAAGTATTATTTTAATTATTTTTAAACGTTTTTCACTCTATAACAGATTTTGCATACGGATACACATCCTAGGTACATAAATTTATATATATGTAAGTATTTATATATTAATTTATTTTGAAGAAAAAAACGAACGGATGCACAGAGGATTGGACGTCTTGAACTGCCGAAATAGCCAGGAGAATTTGTCCGGAAGCATAGAGAATCGATAGGGATATAATCGTCCTAAGCAGTTGTATTACTAACATTAAGTGGCTTTACTTATGTCTTACTCTTAATTCCTTGAAATCTACTCATTAAAAAATAAATATATCTGTGTATCGGATGTTGTCATATTCTTTAGTAAATGTTTGTGTATTTCTATTGGATCATCCAGCAAAACAGTATGCGTTTTAATAATTTTGATTGTTGAATCGGAAGCTATAATGACTCTCTTGTTGATAGCAAATTGTTATCACAACAAATCATTAATGACATTGGACGTGTTGCACATTAAGGAAGACTCTACTTTGGACGAGAACAAGAGCGTGACTTTCCATCCTATTATCTAAGCACATTAAATGCATGACACTCGTTGTTTATCAAGGGCTAAAAAGAAACTGTTATCTCATTTACTTTCTCCCATAACAAAATAAGCTGACACGCCTTACCAAAACTTGCCGATAAACCCATCGGCAATGATTGATCCGAGCAGAGGCATAGCATAGCAGAGAATCGTGAAGGCCGAGTAGTAGATCGTGGACATGTTGTCGGAGACCTTCATCACGTTAATAAAGTAGAAAGTCAGCACGGCTAAAATGAAGCATAACAATGTTCCTGTCCACCTATTTCTTATTTGTTTACAATTAATTGCATTTATAAACACGCACACGTGACCCAATCACACTGTCATGTTTGTTTGCAATATTCCATTAGTAGCTGCTGTCTGTTTGCCAAGTTTATCCTTGAACTGGAAAGGATTTCCGTTCTCGCCATCCAGCCAAAACATCTGCCAGGCTCTCTCTCTTTCTCTCTCCTTCTCTCTCTTTCTGCCTTTCGCTGTTTCAGGAAAAAAAGTTAAAACGATGCGGACTCCTCATTCCGTAGTACGAGAATCGCTCGCAGAGTTCGTTGGACATGATGAAGAGAGTGCGGAGTGGCCAATGCCTCAGCATGGCTCCCCAAGAGGTGTGCATCACGGGCTGAGGGACAGGACGCGAAGGCAGCCGGAGCGACGGCGGAGGGGGCACACCGACTTCATCTTTATTATATTACACTTATTATCACTTACAATTAGCATCAAACAAGCTTTTTTAATAAAAAAATTGGCATTGTACTTTTAATTATAAGACCATTATTTCTATCAAGAGAAACTAAAAGAGTACGACATCACTTTAAAGTTTACAAAGTAAATGTTTTAAAAACTAGCTTCAAAGAATACAAAATAAATGTTTTAAAAACTAATTTCAAAGAATCTAACCTTTTGAACTTATTGAGTCCATTCCTGACGTTGCTTCCTTGCACCAAGCGAGAGCGAGACTGCCTTCTGCCTTCTCTGTCTGTTTCGCCCCTCACTTCCTTTCTGGTGTGCCTCACCCTCAATCCGAGAGCCACTCTTTTATCTCCCTTTATTCTCATCGCGTTCGCTCACTGTTTCTGTTCTCTATTTCTCTCGCTCTCTCTCGCGCTATTTCTCTCTCTCTCTTTCGTCTCCCTCTCCTCTCTCTCTCTCTCTCTCTCTCTCTCTCTCGTTCTCACATTACTCTCCCCCTGCTCCTCCCTTATCTCTCGCTATTTCAGTCTGTTTCCATTCCAGGCAGATTATTCTTTTGACAAAAGCCTCCCTTCTGCTTTCCCATCGACCAAGGGGCGTTATCGCCGGAATCTCTACCAAGTTTATCAGAGAGAAGCAGAAGAGTGAAAGAGGAAGAGAGAGAAAGCGTGAGAGATAAGAAATGAAATATTTCCTTGCAAGTCACTGACGCGATGCGTGACAGATTACTACAGCATTACTCTTCTATCTAAGGAAAAATTCAAATCATCAATTTTTCATACGAATTATGCAACATTTGGACTACTCGTTTTTCTTGAATAGACAAAGGCGGAGTAAAGTCATCGGACGGTGTTCAACCGAAGGAATGCTCTAACCAATTCTATTACCTTTATCATTTTATCAATTATCATCACAAATTTATCACTCTGCTTCACTTTGTATCGGAAGGCCAAAAAATCAAGACGTCACTGTAAGGTGATTCACTGTACTGTAGGTAATTCAGTTTCCTCAAATGAATATTAATCTGATTTCAAGAAGGCCATCTCGGGCTTCACTCACAAAGGACACCCATCAAGACCATTGCCAGAAAAGAAGCAACGTTAAGGCAAGGAAAAGAAAGATAGGTCAAAGAGACAAAAAAAAAAACAAGAAACCTCAAATTATGAAGCACCTTGACTAGTCCGTAGTACGCGTGGCTGCACCTTCTCTGCCACCTCCTAGCAAGAGCCGCCGCTTCTCCCTGGCCGACCCTGACTACCACCCTCTTTCTGTAGCCACCTTGCTAAGAATGAAAAAAATAATGCGCCAAACAACATAAATACACGATAATGCACAAACATGAATGAACACTAAAGAAACAAATAAATGAACAGGAGATACCTAGCTAATGTCGATAAAATTAGACAACAGGCATTACTCGATATTCAGTTTTTTTTACCACGTGGGATTTTTATTCATACATATGCAACGCATGTATTTACTGATTGATTAAAATTAATAAAGTGATGGGGAATTGGGACTCATTCCATTATATGACAGCTAAAAAAGGCTATTCCGTAACTGCATTAGACATCTGACGATATCAATTTCACTCCATCTACATTTCCATTTGAGTTCTTGCTTGAGCAGAGCAATTCCCTAACTGGAACTGGTACTAATTTATCGTGAATAAGAGTACGTTGGCCAATGAAGTGGTCATTATAGACTTAGAATGATGAGAATGATGAGACGTCATAGACTTAGAATGATGAGAATGGTCATTATAGACTTAGAATGATGAGACCACGAAGAATGATGAGACTCGTTAGAAAGGTCGGCGAGCTAGGGAGAATGAGACGAGGGGGGGGAGAGAACGAGGGAAGCAGAGAGAGAGAGCGAGAGAGAGAGAGCGAGAAGCAGAGAGTTGGAGAAGGAGAAGCGGAAGAAGCAGAGAGAGAGCAGAGAAGAAAAGAAGCTACGCGATGACGCATCCCTTCTTCTTGATCCTCGATTTGGGTTCTGAAAATAAATAATAGCGTTTACAAAAATCAGTAAATTGGAGAATTTTTTTCCGTTTCACGCCATTTGTCCAACATTCATTTGGCCAAAAATTATTAGACTAAAAACCAGGACACCCAATTTCTTAGCAGGTACAAGATGGCCAATTACGGTACGAGTGAGACTGACTCTCCACTGCAGGGGCGTTGTCATCGGCGCTGCCTCTCGCCACGCCTTCTGCCGGCGCAACGGCCTTCCGCGTCGAATTGCTTCAAATTTATATTTGTAATTTTAATTTTTCTTTAAAAAAGTTTTTTAGTCAAATAAAATATATGCAATAATTCTAAAACTCACCCCTTTTTCGCCATCTTCTCTGCTGTCGCCTGTGGCTCTTGCTAAACGAAAAATAATTTTAAAAAATTTCATATTTCGAAAGCAAAGTGCCCATATAAGATTCCATTCGAACGTAAACCTTCTCTTTTTCCTTCTCGTTTTCCTTTTCTTTTTCTTTCTCTTTATCCTTCTCTTTTTCCTTCTCCTTCTCCTTTTCTTTTTCCCTCTCATTCTCCTTTTCCTTCTCTTTCTCCTTCTCCTTTTCCTTCTCCGTCTCCTTCTCCTTCGCCTTCCCTTGACCGGCTTCTCCTTGCCATTTGATGTCCTCAAGGTTATAGTAGCCATCGCTCACGGTTCCCTCAATGAACAATCTTTTTTTCTTTTATTGATAAAATTATTATTATTATTACAAAATATGTCAGTAAAAAATAAAATTTCGTGAAATTTGTTCTCAACTGTCCTTTCCTTTCAAAAAAGCTGTACAGTTCGCCCACCTGTTTACTCGGGATCACCTTGTCGATGGTCTTCGTCGTCTCCGTACGACGCGACTTTACCTAGAAAGAATTGTTGTTCTGTTAACAAAAATATAGCTAAGAGTATGAAATAAAAAATTAAAGTAAAAAAGAAATAGAAAGGGATTAGAATCCAACGGCAACTCCGCCATCTTTCGCCGCCGCCTTCAGCTCGCCCCTCTCAACATCAGCAGCCTCTTTCGCCGGCTTCTTGGCCATCTGGACGGAGAATCTTCGATTCATTTGTGCAATTTTTGGCTATGATTTTGCAATACATTAGCCAAGTTTTAGGGCTTAATATGCTAAGAGCCCTTACTGGCTTTACAGAGCCGGCTGCAGCGTCGCTTTGCTTCTTCTCAACAGAGAGCGCCTTCTGATCGGGCGACTTCTTACTCTTCTCAATAGACGCTTTCTTCTTGATTGATGAGGCGGGCCTAAAGAAAAAAATTTAGAAAAAAATTTTTAATATTCGGAAAAAAGATCAAAAAACCAACTTTCTCTTCGACTGCTTCGATCTCTTCGACTGCTTCGAAGCTGTCGCCCTCTTGCTCGGCTTTTCCTCTTAATCGAGAACAAGTGGGAATGTTTAAATTATTTGTAAACAAAGTAAAAAGATAGAAAATAATAAAATATATATATATATATATATAAACTTGAAATATTTCCTAGAATAAAATTTAAACAAAACAATAAAACATTCCCACTTGTTCCTGCCATCTTCGAGGCGGCCGACCAGCGGAGCCGCAGAGAGTAGAAATGATTGAATAGCCATGGAAAACGCACTAACAACATCTGAAGAAATATTCCCCTTGCTTTTCTCTCTGTTTTCTGCTATCTCTCGAACTCTAGATGCAAATTAAGTACTGTATGCTGAGTGAGCATGCGAGAGGGCATGGAAATAGTGCGTGCAGAGGAGAGGAAATGGAGGGAGGAAATTTATTCTTATAGATATGCACGCACTTTCCCCGGCTGTCCTTTAATGGAACTCAGTAGGAGTCTATTTGTTTGAACTTTTCTGACTAGAATAAGCTCATGCCATTTTCACCCATAGCGGGTTTCTGCGACCTTCGAAATGGCACGCGAGAACGGGAAGCATATTCCCAAGGTGAGCGTGGAAAATTCGTACGTAGTAGCATGAATCTGAACCGTAATATACTTAAATTTTTCATACCATTATGGTCGCATCTCTCTAAGTCGTATGCTTGTGTCTGGCAAAAAGATTGAAGATTGAGTTTTTGGCTACTTTTATACTTATCACTGTCACAAGCTCATTTTTGACACCTTTAATATTTTTATCCTTAGGCATTAAAAATAAGTACTGGGCATCCTTCATCGGCTGTAGAAGAATAATGCAGGTTAGAAATCAAGAATCCGATAGATGCGGATTCTGGTATCTACAAAGAAATATATATGTATATGTATACATCAAGTTGTATTCAAATTCATAAAGATTCATTCAGTAAGGAATTTATTTTTATGAAATATTCAGAGATCTGTAGCATGTTTGAAGAAACATGTTTTCTCTATATATATATAAAATATGAGAGTTTTAACATTTATCTTGTTGACGCACACTAAAATGCGTTCTCATGGAAAGACAAATAGAACGCGAGAGAATTATATTTCACTGAAGTTTTTTCCCCAGACTATGACACTTTCTTCCATGCATTCTTAACTGTCCATTTCAATAGACATTATAGTGTTTCTCATTTTATCTTTCTGCAAACGATTTTACTGGTCGTTTATATTCCGAATAGTCGCAAAAAATAATAAATATTTAGAAGTTCATATTTTTCCTTCCATTTCAGCAAATCGACTATTATGTTCGACATTGATCAGTTTTATTCTTATGTTCTCCCCTCCCTTTATGTTCTGGGTAAGTTGGGACTTTTTCCTTTCTTTCTAAATATTCTATAATTTTACGCATTGAAGGAGCAATAAATCAATCTATCAACTTGTTCATTCTTCACAAAATGCCGTCGGATAACTATATTTTCCTCAAGGTTTATTTCCATGTAACTGTAAGATTCATTCGAAAAAATTAAACATAAATGTGAATATCCTTTCATTGCAGGCTTCAATAGCCACCGATATTTTATATATATCCAAGAATCTCGTCTTATCGTGTTACTACATATCTACCGGTTCAATTACAGCATCTATAGTAATCACTTTTTCCCATATTATTGGACAATGGATGCGTATGAACAGGTCAAACACTATCTTATAGCGAATTGAATCTGATGTACATATGTAGGTTTGATAATGCAGAATGAGGCAGATAACACTTAAGATAAATTCACACTATCTCTCTCCCTCTCCATCTCTCTCTATCTATTCCCTTTTCTCTTTTTTCCATATTTATTTTTTACTAAAACATTATTTACCTCCCTCTCTCCTCTCTTAAACCATACTCTCTCCTCAATATCTCCTCTATCCTCTCATTCCAGTGCCTATCTCATAATTGCCACGAGCATAGAACGCTGCATCGCTGTATATCGACCGGTTTTCTTCAAGACTCTAGGTTTTGTGAAATAAGCTAATGCTTATGAGAAATATTCTCCCACGCATTTGTAGAGTCCTTCTTTTTTAATCCCTAAAGTACATACAGCACCGCCCACCATAAGGGATACTGCTCAAGCGGCTCTGTGCGGCTCGAGCCCATAACGGAGTTTAGGTTAATTTAAAATGTTCAAAGGGTACTGTAAGTATTTTTGACTTCAATTCACTTTCACGCATCAACAATGCTCAAAATGTTTTCTTTTTTGCAAATATTAACATTTGTAGAATTATGACAAATCTTGAACAGTATAGTAGGCAACTATGCAGTATTTTCAGTACCATTTTGACCCCTACAGATGTGAGAGACTGTGCTGACGTAACAAAATTTACCAACAGTTGTAAATAATTTTCTCCAATTTTTAATTTAACTTGGGGGGTAAAGCTCGAGACGTTCGGGGACCTCTCGATCCATATCCCCTTGCTGATGGCAGAGATGCAAGTTGGCCCAACTTTTTTGGGCCCGACCGGCCCTTAGGGCCTAAAATCTCAGCCCGGCCAGGCCCGGCCCGCAGTTTTAGGGCCCTTTAATTTTGAGCCCGGCCGGCCCGATTATTTAAAAATGTCAAATTCCAATTTTTAATTCGTCATTTTCTTAGCGAAACTTACTTCTTTTAACTTCCCGTTCAAAAGGCTTCTCATTTATTTAATTCTGAAGCGGAATACGACTCCTGAACTTCAAAATTACTCATGATCAGTAAAAGAGTTCGGTCAGTCATGAGAATGCTCACTAGCATATATTCGAAAAACGGGCCCAATCAGGCCCAGGGCCGGGCCCTATGTTGTTCCCGTCCCGGTCCGGCCCTGCAGGGCTGTGGAAATTTGGGCCGGCCGGGCCCCTTGCATCTCTGGCGTGGGGGGTTCTGTAACTGGTGAGAAAAGGGCACGAAGTGTCAAAGAAATAGAGAAAAACAAATATTTATATGAACAAACGAATAAATCCAATTGCCAGCTCATAAGCACCGCCTCTTTGCCATTGGGGCTATCGTTGGCGCGCTTTTCCTGCTTCGCCTTCCATTAGCTATCGAAGCCTTGGTGGTAGACACCATCTACAGAAATAACAAGCAGTAAGTACACTTTAGATATTCGCATTTTATCGCATTGTACAATCAGATTTGTAATAATAAATGAATCCTAGATACTTTACCGTGGTGAATAAAAACAGTACATTACGAGTATATTCACGTCATCTTTTTTTTACTTTAGAGAATACTACCAGCCAAGCTTCATGAGAGAGGCATTCAATGTATACTATCATATACTCCTGGTTGGAAATTGCCACAATTTCCCTATCAATAATCTCCAAGAGGTGGAGATATCGCCCGATTTGTAACAGAATCAAAGTGCTAAAACTGGAGAAAATTCGGTGTATTGGTTTTTCATATAAGTAAAAGAGAAAGATATGTATGAAGCAATAAAATATTCAGATGAGTTCGACGTTGCTCCCCCAAGGGCTGATTTCCTTCCTCACAATCGCACTCGTCTATAAGCTTCTCCGCCTATGGTTTGTGTAAAATATCACTTTTGAGATATCCTCTTTTTTCTGATCAATCACTTATGTAGCCAGAAGCACCATGACACTAAATGTAAGATGTTTGAGCGGGTTGAGTGAGTTTGACTTCCTTTACAATAGGTCTTCACATGCGACAGGCTTTCACTGGCGTTCTTCGATCATGATTCTTGTGACAACGCTCGTTTATATCACATGCCGTACACCGGACTTGGTTGGTTCTTGGTTGATACATGCTGCACAAGATGAAGAGCGACATCCAAAAACAAAGTGCCCTAGGGCAGATCCCCTCTAGTGATGCCTCAGTTCATACTGAATATTCACTTAATTGGACGTTGTATGGAAGATGTTCAGATTAGCATCTTGCTATTCTCCGCATTAGGCGCATTCCAGAGCTCGCTCCTTTTCACAATGTTTCAAGATATCGCCTCTGCCATTCCGTAAGATTTTTATCACTACTCTTCAATCATTAAAAAATTTATGGACATATATATATATATGTTTTAAATATGAATATGTCAAATGAAAGTTAATAGTTTATTACAACACAATAATTTGATGGTACTTCTCTCCTTCTCCATTTTCTTTCATCAGGTACATTGTCGATTTATACCTCTACGCGCTTTTCTCGAAGGAGTATCGACAAACATTTCGGAAATGTCTCTGCAGATGCTGAAGAAGTTACACAAAGAACTCGTTATGCTCCGCACTCATAGATCAATTTTGGAAAGAAAGTGGAATAATATATGTATTATGATGAAACTTTGCCTTTGGCTCTTTTAAAAGTTTCATGTTTCGAATGCAAAGGTGCTCATATAAAATGACATTCAAAAGTAAACCTTCCCTTTTTCCTTCTCGTTTTCCTTCTCTTTTTCTTTCTCCTTCTCCTTCTCTTTTTCCTTCTTCTTAACCTTTTCTTTTTCCTTCTCATTCTCCTTCTCTTTCTCCTTCTCCTCTTCTTTCTCCTTTCCCTTCGTTTCCTTCTCCTGGCCGACTTCTCTTGGCAGTAAGACGTCCTCTAGGGTGTAGTACCCGTTACTCACGGTACCCTCAATCAATGATTATTATTTTTCTTTGTTTTTTAAATAATTTTTATTACAAAAGAAGAAAAGTGCCCTATCGATATTCGTGAAAGTAATCGTATAATGTACTTATTTGAATGTTTCTGAATATTATACACGCGTGTTATTTTCTTGCGGCGGAACCTACGAAATAGAACGAAATAATGAGAGATTGCTTTCTCCCATTTTAAATGCGGCAATTCGAACCGGTATTAGAGCAATTTTCGGCTTAGAAACTAATGTGTGATGTACATACTATATATGTTGTGTAAAGAATTCTAGACATAAAATAATGGGTTTATTTTTTTTAGAGGATTGATAATTCGATGAAATGTAGGAATGTTTCTCGCTGCCAATGAGGAAGGCGAGTCGATGTCGCTGAGGAGTGCAAGGCATGAGCTCCTAGCAGACGCCACAAGTCTGAGGGCAAGCAGCGCGCACCTTCAAAGAGTTGACAATCTTAATGATGCAGATTTATAGACAGGCAACATTTCTCTTTCTCTCTGTCTTCCTTACTTTTTCCTCTCTCTCTCTCTCCTATTTTATTCCAGTCTCTCTTTCGCTCTCTGAATCTCATCTTCCTGACGCTCTCCTCTCTCGTTCTTTCTCGCAATGAGTCTCTTGGCTCCCGCTTTCTAAATCCGAAACTCGCATACATTTCATAGATCAAGCACTTCTATTCATATCATTCTTCACATGAAATTTATATATGTATCTATCTGGAAGGGAATTTGGAAAAGAAAACGCAAAAAAAACTGTGCGTGAACTTGCCGTGAAACTTCGCGTGCAGAAACTGCTGTACGCTGCGCAGTAGTTGCAGTAATCACGGCAAGCTTAAAAGAATATGACCAACATAGAAGGACTACTATAAGAATGCAGGTTTTTCTTGCTGGGTCTTATACAATATATCAGAATATAGAAAAGTATGTAGATAGTAAAAGAAGACTGACTTGGGCCGACAGTCGTTGGCTGAAAAAAAAAAATCATATTTATATATGGATACAGCTTTAATCAGATTTTAGAGAACATTATAAATAGTTGAGCAACTTTTTTCTTTTAGGACAAAATAAATTTTGCTAACCTGCACGATGTTCCCATTGAGACAGCAAGTGTTAAGCGCCGTGATGCAAGTGCTGCCGCCGGGGCAGACGGAGCCGAAGCAGGCTGAAGAAGGCATATTTCTGCATCTCTCTGTGTGTCTTTCCTCTCTCTCTCTCTCTGTCTCTCTCTTTCTGTGTCTCTCTCGCTCCCTTTACATTTCTCTGCCTCTCTCTCTCTCTGTCTCTCTCTTAACAAAACAGAAAACAGACGTCCGATGCCGCCGTCGCTGCATGTCTGAGAGAAGGAGCAGACGAAGAGAGCGAAGAGGATCAGGGCAAACTTGAACATGGAGAGGGAGGAGGGAATCGACGGTTGAAGATACCTGGATGAACTTCTAATTACTTATATTTATATAATTGTCCAACCATTAAATTAAAACTAATATAGCATCTATTAGCATTACTTTTCGAAATAATTCTTTAGATTTCCAAAGACATATGAAGAATACAAGACAATTTACGAATCTCGTTTTAAATTTATATACATATGTATTTATATGAATATCACAAATTTTTAATTTTTTTGTTAAAGATGTTTCAGAATGTGTACAAATAGTAGCTAAAGAATGGAAAAGAAAACAAAATCGGACCACGCCGCTGATGTTGAATTGGCATTGCCACGGAATATTTATAGTGGTTTGCTTTCTCAAACCCACAAACTAGCGGGGAAAAGAGTGTCCGGGGAGAATGAAGATATCGACGAGTGCGAAGGAGACAGAGACCAAGAATGAAAGGAGAGAGAGAGAGAGAAAGAGAGGGAGAGAGAGAAAAGGAGAGGGAGAGAGAGAAAAGGAGAGGGAGAGAGAGAAAAGGAGAGGGAGAGAGAGAAAAGGTGAGGGAGAGAGAGAAAAGGAGAGGGAGAGAGAGGAAAGGAGAGGGAGAGAGAGGAAAGGAGAGGGAGAGAGAGGAAAGGAGAGGGAGAGAGAGGAAAGGAGAGGGAGAGAGAGGAAAGGAGAGGGAGAGAGAGGAAAGGAGAGGGAGAGAGAGAAAAGGAGAGGGAGAGAGCGATTGCATTCAGATGAGTTGTGGCCATCAGAATAGGGATGGGATCCGCAGATGTGATCTCTCACAATTGCAGCTGAAGTTTGCATTGTGTGCTTAGTTGTTTTAATAAGGCCATAAAAGTCTTTATCATCTCTTATATTTTCAAAATGTGCTGTATCCTCTGTGTAAATGTGCAGCCTTCCGACCTACAAAATCGAACTGTTTGTTCCATTTTATGAGTGTTAGTTTTCATTCTTTTCATGCCAAAAATAGTTCAAGAGAGAGTGAGAGAGAGCAGGCAATAGAAAGAGAGAAAGCAGAGAGATTCAGATAGTGAGAGGAGAGAGGCGAGAGAGAGAGAGAGAAGAAAGGAAGATAGAGCTCTTACTATTGAACGGATGCGTAGTTTGCTAGCATAGAAAGAGTGTATAAAAAACATTTCGCAAAAAGAAGACAATAAGAGAACTACAGTACCGCTCAACGGCGAGGGGTCAATTGTATGTCGGCTATGGCGGCCTCGGCCAAATGAATTCTTCACTAATCAGGGTATGCAGCAAAACAAAACCTGCGACAAAACAAAAGTACCATATGCGAACGCAGCAATTATGTCACCGTACGTCATGAAAATGCTAATTTCACAAATGTTTAAGCTTTTCTAACGGGACTAGTGAAGAAAAATTCAGGGATCTCAAATTGATATGTGATTTTCCTGAAAAAGTTTTCCACAGCGAGATATTCCACTTGGCCCATTTGGCCGCGGCTGCCATAGCCGACATACAATTGACCCCTCGCCGTTGAGCGGTACTGTATGTATTGGGAAATATGCATGTGTAAAAAGTAACATCGCTACAAATGATATGAGCGAAATGCATAAGCTTATTTTGTTATTATTTTTTATTTGTCTACCCTTTGCATCTGGGAAAATGCTCAAATGTGAATTGAATACATTTGATAATTAAAGCGATCAGCTGACGTGAGCGGGAGACGAAATCACAATCAAAGTGCAACTCGCTTTTCTTCCTTTTAAATTTCACTTCTTTCAGTTCGTTTGATGTTCTTACGTTCAATTTGAATTGAAAGTACATCTCATCAATCTCTGCAAACCACAAAAATTCCCCTCATGCTTTTCGTTTGCACCCGCCGCGAGAGGTCGGCTCTCTCTTCTGCTCCTCTCTCGCTCCCTCTTTCTCTCACTCCTTCGTCTCTTCGATGGTCGGCGAAAGAATTTCGTGCGGAATTGGTAAGAAATTGTTTAGGAATTTTGGTTTCAAGAATGTTTTCTAATTGTCAAAAAGAAAACAAAATTTTAATATCGGAGCAGGCGCATGCGCCTCTTCCTGCCACGCCTCCTCCGCTTCCGCCTCCTCTTCCGCAGACTCACGCGCCCCCGACACCGACGCCGACCGAGGACAAGAGTACCCGGAGCAGCAAAGGGTCTCCTCTTTAGTTTAAAGGAGGGCGATCACCCAAAAAATTATGGTGATATTTCAATTTGCCGCGGCCCTTCGGCACTCTCATTCGCGCGTGTGCTATTTGCACGCAGCGGGTTTGTGCGACCTGCGAAATAGCAGGCAAGAATGAGAATCAGGAATCACCGACAGACGCGGCAATTCGAACCTTGATTAAATATTTTTCGGTGATCGCCCTCCTTTAAAAAATACATAAATTAATAGCTATAATTAATTTTAAAAAAAACTTATTAATTTTAAATTAAATATATAATTTTTTAGATTAATAAAATAAATAATTTCAGGAATGCCTCCGCCAGGTCCCGCAAAAAGTCTTCTCGCTCGAAGAGGAAGGCTCGCCGAGCCGCTGCTCAGGCGCCGCCCACTGGCCAGGCACGAAAATGACCGCCTTTTTTGGGAATATAAAAGTGCTAATTATATGTGCTGAAGATTAGAGCGTTACGCAGAAATGAAGCTGCCAAAGGAGATTTTTTTAATATATAAAAATAAAGATTGTTTTCTAGAGAATTTGAAGAACGAAAGGAAAAGTATTTGAAAATTATTTTATTCAAGGTTGCCCTCTTCGCAGTCGCGACCTACCGTCGAGGCGCGCTCGGACTGCAAACCGAATTCAAGGGAAAGGAGAGGTCTGAATGTAGCTTTTTTTTTACAAATTAAAAATATTTTTTATCATTCTCTAAAAAAATAACCCATAGCATTCAGGACGAACAATCCGAAGGATACGCGGGCCTTCATTGCGAATGCGACGACTGGGAAGAATCGCTACAAGGCGAGTTTGAAAGTGGACCAAAAATGCTCAATGACCGTATCCCTGCTCGACTACTCTAATGGTCCGCCGTCGTTTTCAAAGTATGCTTGGCGTTCTAACCAAGCGTTCTCCATGTACGCTAACTGCGGTAGAAGACTGCTGTGTGAAGACCGTAATCAAACATCGACTGCGAATTATAACTCATGAAAACTACTCTACTTACTGCAACCTGCACTAAAATGCTCCTTCTTCTTCAGGACGTGGCTTGCGTGGACAACGCGCGCGTCGTGCTGCGCGACCACGCCACCGACTACATCCACGCCAACTTTGTCGACACTCCCGCGTAGCCGAAGCACTTCATTTGCGCGCAGGTCAGGGCGGCAGACTTTTCTGCACCAGAAGCTGCGTCGATCAGCGTAGACCCCGATCCCCGTCCGGCACTAGAGCCTGGATTTGGAGGCGTACATTGATTTCCCCCAACATTAGAAATAAGCCTATATATCTCACATATATACGCATAAAATGAACCGAGTACAGAAAAATATATACTTTAAAAACTGTAAACTGATAGCGATACGATTGAGTTATTTTCCAGGGACCACTGGACAAGACGATGGAGGTAAAAACTGTAAACTGATAGCGATACGATTGAGTTATTTTCCAGGGACCACTGGACAAGACGATGGAGGACTTCTGGGTGATGCTGGTCCAGGAGCGGGTCGCGAGCGTCGTCATGCTCTGCAATCTCATCGAAAAGGTCGGATTCTCTCTCACCCTCTCCAATCATCTCTCTCTCTCTCACTTTCTCTCCCTCTCTCTCCCTCTTAAACTCCATCTCCCTCCTTGATACCAATCATCAACTTTCAAGAAGTGCGCGCCGTACTTTGCGACGTCGAAGAACAAGAAACTCGACGTCGGCAAGTTCAGCATCGCCTTCGTGAGCGAGAAAGAGGTGAAAATCAGTTTTAAAATAATGGTAACTTTGGCTTCTGATTTAGGCTTGTCAATGATTATACTTTAAAAAAATTGAATATATTTGTTGCAGTTCGAGTTCAAGGCGGAGACCCCGACGAACGTGAAGGTCACGGCCCTCGAGGTGTCGGTGGAAGGCAAGGTTTGGCTCAGGCTCTCCTCTCTCACATCTTCTTCTCTCTCACTTTGCTCACACTCCCTCCCTCTCTAACTCGTTCACACTCCTCTCTCTCCCCTTCCTCTCTCCTCCCCCCTCTCTCTCTTTCCTCTCTCCTCTCTCTCCAGGTGGTGCACAAGCTCGACCACTACCACTGGGTGGACTGGCCGGACCGCGGCGTGCCGCCGCCAGATTTCGCCGTCTTCGAGCTGCTGGACGTCGTCTGCAAGGACCCGTCAGTGTCTGCTCTCTCTGCATCTCTCTCTCCACCTTCTCACCCTCTCTCTCTCTCTCTAACCCTCTCTCTCTAACCCTCTCTCTCTAACCCCTCTCTCTAACCCTCTCTCTCTCTCTCTAACCCTCTCTCGTTCCCCCGCATAACCTCCCTCTCCCCTTGCAGACAGCCCGTCGTCGTCCACTGCTCGGCCGGCATTGGCCGCACCGGAACGGTCGTCCTTCTTCAGTGGGCGAAAGAGGCGGAGGCGGCCGGGACTCTGCCCGACTCACTCATCGAGCCGCTCGTCAAAATTCGCGAGCAGAGGAGCAACGCAGTCCAGGTCAGGGAGAGAAGGAGGGATGAGGAAGAGAGAGGATCAGAGAGGGAGAGAGAGAATAGAGAAATAGAGAGAGAGGGAGAGAGAGTAGAGAAAGAGAGAGAGGGTCAGAGAGGGAGAGAGAGTAGAGAAATAGAGAGAAAGGGACAGAGAGGGAGAGAGTCAGAGACAGAGAGGGAGAGAGAGTAGAGAGAGAGAGAGAGGGTCAGAGAGGGAGAGAGAGAGAGAGTGGAGAGAGAGAGGGTCAGAGATTGAGAGAGAGAGGGTGAAGAAGTAGAGAAAGATGGTCAGAGAGGGAGGGGGCAGAGTGGGGCGGGGGATTGCAAGTAAGTAAGGAGTTGCTCAACTGGTCATCTTGTTTACCAAGAATATTTTGTAAAAAGGAATGAATAAAAATAACTACAAAATAAAGAAATAATGATTCTTGGCTCAGTGCCAACTTTCCTCTTCCCTTGCAGACCTACCAGCAGTACCTGTTCGTGCACGCGGTGCGTCACGAAGGCTTCATGGCCGACTACAAGAAGATCCTCGACAAGTTCGGCAACTGAGGGACCCGTCGACTGACCCCGCCCGGACACAGACCCATTCTCGGCATCGTCTCTTACTAACCCGTCCTCAATGTCGCACAAGACCAACAGCTACATTCCCTCCCTATGACTAGAGATAAAACACTGAGGAAAAGTCAAAGTAAACAAGAAAGAGGAAATGTAGCGGCAAAGAATTTCTTGTACATATACATACATACATATAAGATCTTATAAGTGTACAAGAATATACATAGTATATAAAGCGATGTCAACTAATAAAAGTTCTTTTTTCTCACAATTAGTATTGGCGAAAAAGTTTCCCCGAATTTAGCACGTTCCACGATAGGAGCCAAGGCTGATTTAACAATTTTCCTATCGTCAGGAATGACAAACGGATAATGGTTAGCCAGAGTACAATTTAATACGTCCTTCAATATTACTGTAAGCAACATTAAGTTGCAGGGATTGGCTATTAATTTAAAGCGTATTGCAACTAAATGGATATAATAAAACACAGTGGAAACCAGAACAGAATTCTGGGCGAATTTGACAAAGGATGTATTTTTAGTGTGTGGGTGTGCCAGAACAAAAACAAATTAGCAAACATTTTCAGTATAAAAATGATACTTTAACCATTTATGAAAAAGTACTTAAAAAGTAAGGAAAATACTTTAATAAAGGACAGTTAAATTCAGACTATATTATCCAACATTACGACAATATATCGAATGTTTTGCAAATGAATATCCTTAGGACTGCAAAATAAGAATTCATTTTTTTTGCTATCCGTTCGAGACATCATATCACATGATTGGAAATTAAATTCATCTGGTCAAAGCTTTCAAACGGATTGCTATCATACTGTATTAAAGCAATTCTGATATAACACTTGCATGTATACACACTTGCAACACAACATAGGTATTGTTTAATGTTTGTAAGGATAGGCAGCGTTTAAGCGTGTTTTATTAGTAGTTCGCCTTATTTTTTAAGCACTTTTTGTAAAATAGTGAAACTATCCGTTTTAACGCTGAAACTTTTTCCTAATTTATTTTTTGTTCCGGCAATATACTGTTCTTGATCACACACTAAAAATACATCCCTTGTTAAAATGCGCGCAGAATGCTGTTCTGGCTTCCACTCTGTTTTCATTTCTCACAAGCTCTTCTTGTTTGTTTTTATTGTTTTCTGTCCAAACAACTGCTTTAACCTTTTCTCCTCATGTTTGATTCAGTTGAGACTGCTGTTATTGTTTATTCTTGTGTGGTCCTCGAACAATCTCTGCATGCTTGAGCTTTCTCCTTTTCATGCTTAACAAATGTAGCAAATCCATTATTTTAGTAACGGCGCTGTTCTAGAAAGTAAAAATTATGCCCCTCCCAACTTGGGATAACTATTATTGTGTTGCATACTTGAAATATTCCTGTGATACTTTCAAGTTACCGCCCGCGTATGCTTTGTAAAGTGCATCAAAGTTGATTGTTTCACGGGGAGTCAAGACGACCTTTGGAAAACTTTTTGGTGTTACAGTATGCCTCATTCGGGAATCTCACTTAGAAATTTACGGTAGCACTAAACAGAAATTTCCCTTAACAAAATTTTAAATATTTTGGTTCTCAACACGATTTCCCTTAATGCAATCATGAGATACTGTCATATTTTCCTACTGTAACACTTTTCCGTTAATTTGGCAACGTGCCACGACTGGGTAACATCCCCAAATGTACTGGGCTAACTCTCCGTCGTTTAATAGTTGATTCTTAAATGACCCAGCTGGAATTGATAGATAACTTCTTCTCCGTAATCTGCCGTCCTTCTTGTCCAGAAGCCATGTCCGATTTCGTGCATTGCAACGTGTGTTTCGTGACTCCTTCGCCCTCCTCCACTCGTTTCGTCCTCACCAACTGCCGGCACATCCTCTGTGGGCCTTGCGTTGAAAAGGGTTCGTCTTTTATCTTCCAATTAGTGTTCGGTTTTCTCGCCCAATTAATAACCTCAATGTAAGTTACTTTTCACTTGTGTCAAATTTACGAAGCTTGAATGTTTCCTGAGGTTTCGTTTCTTTTCGTATCTTGAAAGAATCCTTACTATAAACAAGGCCCAATTAGCAAGTAAACAGTTGATATATGTCGACATTCCAGCCCGCTCTCCAGATGAGCCTCCCGGCAAGGTCGTCTGTGGCAGTTGCAACAAGCCGAGCATGTTCATTGCCATCGGAGCAAGCATGAACGAAAAGGTCTTGCACCAAGATTTCTGCTTTTCACCTATATCTCCTGTTTTATTATTGCTTCTGTAACTGCAGCTGACCTCGGTTGCCTGCCACCCAACTTCCAGGCATACTCCGGTAGATTGTTACCCAAAATAGTTGTCATTAACAAAAGCGCAAAAGTCTTATCTTGACAATGTTCTCTGTCAAAAAAAATACTCATTAATATTTTGTATAGACAAAAACAAGCCAAAATATTTGTAATGTGAATGCAAAATGTTCACTGGCAGGGTGAAAACCGGTTTCGAATCGGACTACCCATCCAAATTTTGAGATCCTGAAATTTAGAGTTTTGTCCTACCCACCCTATTTCTCGAGGCCCTCGGAGGTCGTACCCACCCACTTTTGTGGTACCCTCGGATCACTCTTTTTTGCTCTGTTCATGGGAATTTCATTATTAAATCTGGTGCTCTGGTAAATTTTGAACGATGTCACTTTTTAGGCAGACAAAGTTTGCGATATATCCACATGGCAAAATAGCGAGAAATGCCTAAAAAGCGAGAATCGTGCGAGGTAGAATAAAAAGGCAGAAAATGCCAAGGTATGTGATTTCGAAATCTCTTTTTTTCCAGGCCTTAAATCTTTTCACTCCGATCGAGAAGCTCCTCGCTGCCCACGACGAACAACTCCAACGGGTTGTCGCCTTCCAGGAAAGACAAGTCCAGTCGCTCGCCACGCATGTTAACAGGCTGGTCAGTGATCAATGAGAACTATTTCATCATGGTTCATTTAAGTCATGGTTGATATCAGCATAGTTTCTTCTATTATTGCAAGTTAATAGGTATTTTATACGTATTGTTATTTTATTTTATTAGTATACACATATTTGAAATATTGTTTGTTGTTATCTTTAAACTTTTAATAGAAGCTGTTCTTTTCTTATACAATTTATTTACCTTCTTTTTCAGCACCTTCGTATGCACGAGTTGATCAAGTTGCGTAAGGAGAAAGACGACAAATGCGCAGAGCTCGCGAAGTTGGTTTTTGCGAGCCTATTTTTTTAGCGAACTGTTTTTCTTCCTGGAATAGGATGAGTCTCAATAGAAATAGCCTTTTTTTGCTTACACCATTCTGGTTATATTATTATTATTACTCGAATAAGAATTATTCGAAAAAGAAAACAATTTAAAAAGAAATAAATGTCAATGTTCAAGGGAGCTCGAGTCGGTGAAGCTTTCCCTCGAATACCACCAAGGTCAGCTGAAGGAGCAGACCCAGCAGTGTCGCCAATTTGAGCAGCAACGCCTTCAGCTGGATCATCTCAGGTCTGGGAGAAGCCCCGGTTGAGAACCCAGCCGACCAAAGTGGGAAGTGGATATGGAGACCGGAATTCAGGATGAACATAGCGATTAAGTTTTCTGCTAAAATGTTGGCGGATTTTGACAATGAGAAAGTGCAAATCAGTGTGGGCCTCTCACTTCGACAGTACCATTTTACTTGTGGCTCATGTCTTGCTTTCTTTTCGCCTACTAATTTCTGAACCACGCGGGTTTCAATTGCTCTCCATAGGTAAATTGAAAAGGTGCCTGCTCATGGTCACCTTGTGATTGTACCCATTGGCCGCGAAAGGAAAAAATATATGAGACTCTTTGAAAGTAGGATACTAATAAATTGTACAATTCATAGAACAAGTAATACACCTTTTGATTTGGACATGTTCATCTATGCAGGAAACCATTTATATTATGTGATTAAAGACTATTTAGGTTTATAGAAACAAGGATATTTATTTTAGACTGCAACACTCCAGCTCCCCGAACATCTCATCGCAGTGTTAGTCGTCTAATTGCATTTCGTACTGCTTTTATTTTCTTAGGTTGTCTTTTTCAGATTCTTCTTTTCTTCTTCATGTTTTTTTTTAAATAATTTTTATTTTAGACGGTTCCGAGTACGTGGACTCGAGCTACAATGTGGTTTGTTGCTTTCGACTTTTAAATTTGTGTTTTAAATTTTAATTGTTATTTTGTTATCTTCTTTCCTGACTATAATACATGTTATTCCAGCTGGCGGAACTAGCTCAAGGACGCGGGCAACAGGAGAACACTAATCAACTGTTCTATGTAAAAAAAAATTTGTTTTGCATATTTCCAAATACATATATACTTTTTATTAATATGAAATCTGTACTAAAAAAATCTATTCATATAAATGAATTTTTTTTACATACTTTAAAGTACTGCTCGAAATACCTATTTCTTATAAGTGAACTCCTAGATCAGAGAAATAAGACCAATTACCCACATTCTCTAGGGTGGCGATATCAACGTGAGTATGGCTTCATCTTCAACCACCACCCGGTTCACAGGTTTTATTTTACTTCGCGCCATTTTGTTTTTTGAATCAGTCTCATAAAATCTTATATTTCTTTCTTGAATATTGAAAAAAGCTTTTATCACGCTCTTGATTTTCTCTTTACAATTTCCAACCGAGCTCTTTTTATCTATTGGTTTTTGGAGGAACTTTATGAAAAAAACTCGTGTAATATTTAAATAACCTAACAATATAAACCTGATTAATTACTATTCTGAAAACGGTCAAATTGAAGAAGGAATGCGCTCTCTTGTGCATGGCTCCGGCAGAGCCGCTCCACTTCCGTCTTCCCGGCCATATGCTGCTTACTCTTCCACGGGTTATTCATTTATTCTATTAAAAAAAATATAAACTTGCGGGAAATTAAAAAAAAAACACTATTCCAGCTTTTGAACATTTATCGTTTTGCAATTGAGCTAACTAACAAAAATTCGGTGTGAGTGATTTCTGAAAAGTAAAATTAATGGGAATTTCGATATGTGAATACTTTAGTGAGACAAAAAACCTAAAGAAACTGGTATTTATTGTATATTGTGAGAGTGAACGATGTCATTTTAGGACGCTTCAATTATTCGCGAGATGCTGGAAACAACCGCTCGTCTGCGAACATCACCACGCAGCAGAGCCTGTCACTTCTGGCATCCCGACCCCCTCCAGCCTGCCAGCAAGGAAATATCCTTGGGACCTCAGGTATCTATCCTGATATATCTGCTGATTTCGTTGCAAATGTTCTTCCTAGAGGAAAGGTATTCAAGTTAAACTAAAAACATCTACTATGTCTCCATAATTTTTTTCTAGTTGACCATGGTTTACGCTTACGATTTAGAAATAAACTATGAACATATAGTTTAAAAAAATGATGATTGCTCGCTTTTATTTACTGGCAACTTAAAGCATTTGTTTAATCAGGGAATAAATTAAGCTGTCGATTGATTGAAGAAACCAGGTAGTAGGGCTTGTAGCCCTGAAAGCAAGACGGAGAGAGTAAAAACAGCATTTATACAGCAAAATCAGAGTGGAGTAATCTCTGGGAAAGAACAAAATCACTATGGGTTTGTAAAATATACGGTATCTACTAAACGCATGTTTTCAGTGATGTCGAGCCCGGGTTCTTCTGTTGCGAGTACAATGACCACGCAACGCATCCTCGGCTATTCCCCCGAGGCAGCGCCTTTTCCGGGTACGGTACTTTTTCTAAAATTACGTTTTCTGTAAAGGTTTTTTTTAGCATTTTTATTCTTATAAAATGCCCTCGACTTTCTGTACTCTTATACCCAAAAGTTTGGATTGTTTTTCCTATTTACGCGAGGAAAAGAAAACAAATATACATTGATGACACCCTCCTAGCGTGTTACGGTGGTCATTTTAAGTTAGTTAATTTAACGGCAGTTTATTTTATTCCAGTTCATTTTACAGATGTTTTTTTTACGATAATTCATTTTTCGGTCATTAATTTCATGGTAATCCATTTGTAGAAGTCCTCTCGCGACCCCGCCTCCTCCACGTCCTGCACCAAGAGCCGCCACAACACAACAACGCAATCCATACACTGAGCTGTGGCAGCAGGTTTATTCTTATCTTGTAGCTGCTTTTTAAACCATTAACCATAAAAATACTGTATTTTAAATAAATAAAAACAATTACATAAGCTATTTTTGTGAATCTCCTAACTTCTTTCACACTTATTTAAAAAAACTCGAGAAAAAGTATGCTGATTGTGATATTTTAAATTAATAAAAAGATTGAGAAAAAGTTTTAAAAAAAATCTTTTTCTATTTTATTAAAAATCCTTTTTGAAAACTAATGGAAAGAGTTAGTAGCCGTAAAAAATAAATAAAAAAAGAAATTAAGAGAAATGCTGCCGGCCGACCGATCGCCATTCCGTTGCGAAAGCGACTGAACATGAGTGGAATGAGTGGACGATCACTAGCGGCTGACACAACCACGACCAGCAATGGCAGCTTCCCCACTCGCGGCGCCCATCAGTCCCAGCCGGCGCCCATGGTCTGTTGGCCGTAAATTGTGTTTATCTCGGTCCGTAAATTGTATTTTATCTCGGGCCGTAAAATTTTGTTTAGCTATATATTTTAGTTTTGCGTACTTGCCTACTCGTAAAACAGGAAAGGAGGGGGGGGGGGGGAGAGGGTTTCAAAAAATGGTTATGTGTTCACGCAAATAATGTATTTCGTCAAAGCAGTGCTAACATGGAAATGGCATCTTTGGAAGACCTAAGGGAATGGGTACGCATGTTTTGACGGCCTATTTAAAGGAGCTCTCCGGCGATGGTTCATCTCTAAAGATGATACACCCCATACCTACACTTAGGTAGTACGTCTAGAAGAGAGAGTATTTGGGGGGGGGGGGAATCGGAGCGGTCCTTTAAGCATTCCCATGCATTTTGTCAAAGGACCGAGTAGTTGATCTTGCTTTATAAATTACAATGCTAATTCTATGTAATTGCGCAACTCTCTGATTGGCGGCTAGAATAGAGCATTCCTCAGTTTGTTGTTGCTTTCGTGATCAAAACCAATAAAATAAATTTAAAAAAAAAATATATATTATCGATTGATGTGTAAATTAAAGTGATTCATAATTTTTTGAGGTGACGAAGTCTAGAATCATCCCTCTAGTGAATTCGCCGGCGACTTTCCACAACAACAACAACTATTCGTGAGTGGAAGGACTTTGCGGAATGGCCAGTGAACTTTATTTTTTTTCCTTTTTTTTCTCCCCGTTTTATATCTCCTAGAAGGTCTTGTACGTTTTTGTTATACGTTATCACTTTGCCCTTCCTGCCATATGTCTGTAACATTGTTCCTGTGTTTTTTGTATTTCAGTTGCTTGTAAGCCTGTTATTCTGAAGGTGATGGAGCTCCTATTGCTCATGTCTCAAGGGGAAAGGTCTGTTTGACAGCCCCCCCCCCATGAAATTTGCTGTTCAGGAGTTGGTTTTATTCCTTGTACATATATATTTCTGTCAAATGTCTTTGTTGTTTTCGAATAAGTTTCCAAATTGCCCCTCTTTGTTACCTCTGCGCAATTTTTTACACTGCAGGGGAACGGTACTGTCTATTTGACAGGAATTAGGCTTCTCAGGAGTTGTTCTGTGTATTGATCTCTGTCATATATGTATGTTTCTGTGCCATTTTGAGTTCCATATTGTTTCTTCTCTCTATTTCTGGATGGAGTTTAACAAACTTTGAAGTTTGTTATTTTAACACCATATCCGGCCCATTGCTGTAAATTTTTAATTTGGATAAATTGCTGATCGCTGTATGACCATTTGCTCCTGACAAAAAGGAATACGAATAACAACACTCGAGGGAGATTTACGATACCGGAATTAGAGAAGCCGGTGAATTTCATTGCTCGTGGTACCTTCTCGAAATGGAGGAATGTAAAGTTAAAAAGAAAAAAAAAGATTTTTGGGGCGGAATGGAGTACTTGTTAAGAGAGAGACGAGACAGCGGAGAGTAGGCGATTCTCTCTCTTCTTTTCGTCGGTTGTCAAGAGCAAGCAAGCAACTTCTCGCGGCTTGTGCCCGACTATTGATTCTTCACGTTTCAGCATAATTATCTTCATTTCCTAAATTGTATGGAAATAGTAAATATGTAGATTTCTTTTGAGAAGTATACATTGGAAACTTTGAGTTGCTTTTTCATTTCTTAACTATAGTAGAATACTGCTGGCTGTTCTTTCTCTGGATTACTAATGCATTTCTCTCAGCCATAAGATTATCTAAAAGATCTTCCGTTTCCTCGAGGAAGAAATAGTGTACGCACCGCGATAAGACAACTATTCAGTAATAGTGTTGCTCTCTCTCTCTCTCTCTCTCTCTCGAGCTACTCATCCGAACTGAGATGGAAACGACCCGATGGGGAACGGACTGTCTTATTTACTTAGTTAATTATTTCGATATTCATTTTTTTTTTTTTTTTGACGGTGTACTTATGTATTTACCTATTTGTCGTCTTTCACTTTGGCTTGCATCCATGAGAAATTGCCAAACACAATTAATGTCTCCAAGTTCGAATAAAAGACACAATTATTGTTTTTAATATTTATGCAAAATGGGGTAAGAGAAGAAAGAGTGAGTCCTTGGGTCGGAACTGGAATAGGGGAGCTGCTGTGAGGAAGAGTGCGAATCGAGACGTCTAAATGAAGAACAAACTTTATGAATCTTAAAAGTTTTGTAACAGTTTTTTCGATTCGCTGTTTATTTTTGTATTTTTTATGATCTGCTTTATCAACGTACCAAAAACTAGAATATTCCCTGAAAACGAAACAAGAGTCTTTAAATTAAACTACCGACTGAGTGCTGCCTGATTGTGAGACATATATTTAATTTTACGGCTACTTGTTTTACAATAGAGCCGAAAAATAGCAGAAAGAGACCATATACAATTTCTCCATTTATCCATCCGCCAGTTCGCTCGACTCGAGGTGGTGGAACGAGCCGATGAGCGTGGTGAGGAGGCCGCTGTACTTCTCGCCCCGCAATCTCTCCGCGTTCTCGCACAACTCCGCCGTCTTCAGCAGATTGGCGGGATTATCCCTTCAAAGAGAATTAAACTATAAATTTCATTTATTAATTTAATTTCATTTATTAATTTGCTTGTGGTTAGAAGAAACGAGGAAGAGAGAGAATATTCACATGGAAGAAGAACAAAAAATCGAGTCCTTCCTTGAAATGAACAAGCTGTCTTGTATTCACAATAGCTTACAATAGCTGAAGTAGTTCTATTACTTATCCAGGATTACTGTACTCTTGCTGATTACGTCGTGTTTAATTTTCGAGCACTGACACTGGGTGAGAGAGGTGGGCAGAGACAGTAATCCTTCGAACGTTGGGGAAGAGGGCACCGAGAGTCGCAAACGTGTTCTGCATGATGACGCAATCCTTCAGGATGAGCACCTCCACGGACTCGAGCGGTTTCTCAAGGAAAAGTGTCGTCAATTAAATGAGTAAAAACAAAGAATTAACAAAAATATTATATTATCTCTTTATAGATGAACACTTCATTTCATCACATATTTTGTTTTATTTTCACAGCAGACATATCAAATAACATCTATTATAATTATCCCAATCTTTCACCATTCCATGGCAAAAGGGAAAGGCAGACAAACCGCTCACCTCGAAGATCTCCTCCAGCTGTTTGGTCCCAATGGTATCGATTCGGGAAAAGTCAACTTTGCGGATGGTCGCCGGCTTTACATGCTTCCGCAGCCTTGACCAGGCGGCTTGCACACCCCAGAGGGTGTGGAGAGTGCGCGGGATACCGGGAAACAGGCTGCGAATCGAATCGAGGGAGAATACGGAGAAGGAGCGAAGCTGATGAATGACCGCCTGTAAGCTTTATTGTTACCAAGATTAAAAAAGTTTAAAACACAAGAGTACCAAGATTTTATTGAAAAATGCTGAATAAAACAGTTGGTTAGGGCTGCGATCAAAAGAGAAAAACGGTTAAATCATAATCCGATAACCTCGTACGCAGCGCGGCAGGAGAGGCGGAGAGAGAGGAGATCATCAAGGGACAGGAAGGAGGCGATGAAGACGAGCACGAGGGCAGGAAGAGGAAAGAGGCCTCCTGAGGTGGACGGGGACGCCGCGGCCACTGAGGGCGAGCCTGAGTGAACATTTTAAGTATGTAGTCAGGGGTGCCAAAAGAAGAGAAAAAAGGTGTTGCATTGTGATCAAGATTCCGATGATTTGATGGTCTAAAAAGGGTAACATGGAGCCATGAACAAAGAGCCCCTCATCACTTGGGTATACTCCTGATGGTGAGCTAACAGCGGGCTAACCTGAAGAAGCTTCCTGAGCGCCAGTGGCGCTGTCCTGCTTCGCGGCGCCGGTGCCGCTGTCCTCCGCGGACGCTGCACCGCTCTGCAAACCACAAATTTATTATTTCGAAACACAAAGACAAAATAAGTTAATGAGGAAGAGAAGAAAGGACTAAAAAGTCTCTCTCTGCCACTCCAAGGGAGGAGCCATCTTTACCCAAGAGTCGAAATGGTGATTAGACTTAAATCAACATCGAATCGGTACAAAAACAATAACAGACTGACGGGGGAAGGGCCAGGGAATGTTTCAGACGAGGAGACTGTTCGGAAGCGAGACTCTCCCGAATTCGAATTCTCCCGAACAATGATTGTGTGCTATATGGAACAGCATTGTTTTGGTGCGGAACTGGAACAAATTGTTTGTATGAAATTGTTTGATATATCAAACAATGTTTTTTGTGTGAATCAGTGCGGTGAATGATGAACTCCGACTTCGTCAGCGGTTGGGCCCTTACAAAAATGTTTTGTGATCACAACTTTAAACAAACTTTTGTTTTAAGTTAGTACTATTTTTTCCATCTTGAGATTAGTCTAAAATCAAAGTTTTCAGGCATCCAGGAGCTAGAGATCCCTGGTGGAGTAATCAAATGAAGGGATAAAAGGGTGAGGGGCCCGTACGCATAGCGAACGGCCAGCTGGTGGATTTCGGGTCGTGGATGCTGGCGGCCTTGGCAGCCCATCCCGGATATTGACTGAAGATCCTCTCGAATAGCGAATGGAGAGACGGGCGAGGGGAGCCACGTAACACCTCCATTAGAGCCAAGAGCACGCCTGCAGAATTTATGCAACATTCAGCTAAAGGGGGGCTCTAACAACACCTTAGCGTAATTTCTTTGTTTTTATGTTTTCTTATTGTTTTTTCCCCTTATATTTTATTCCATTTGCTTGACCCGCCCTGTTGAATTCACGATTACGTGCATACTTTTCAATACTATCTGCTCCTTAATTTGGTCAATGCGATAAACAAATTGAAATAAACACTGATTACGAGAATGGAAGTTAACTGTTCATTCACATACTCTCACTATCTATCTATATCTCTCTGCCTCTAAACGACTCTTTTCCTCTCTCTCACTCACTCTCTCGGTTCCCCAAATTGCTCAGATTTCACCCCGCATTGACATTCTCAAATTCTTATTTTTTTCGTTCAATTTTTATTTCTGTCGTTATACTTGCACTGTCAAACACATGTACAACCGTTTAATCGCCCTCTTTCTGCTGTCATCGCCCTCTTTCTGTTGTCTGCTTCTCTAGCTATGGACAAAGAGGAGCACTAACCATTGTTAAGCGGCAATTCGATTTTTCCTTGCCGCTCGCCCTCCTCCAGAAGCAGCACGAAGAACCTTTCGGGGTCCAGAGGGTCTCGGCAGCCAATTCGAACGGAAGCCGCGACGCGGAGCACCTCCGTCAGACCGACGAGGCTATTTGGATATGGCTCATTTGCCCCTCGTTTTACAAGACATGTATTTATGTGCATTTTCTCTCTGTATGGTCATCGTCTTCTTGATCCGGTATCAGAAGTGAGAGAGGAGACGGTGACTGACGTCCGAGAAAGCGACGAAAGAGGCGGGGGACACGAGGCGTTCGAGGATTCCCATGCAGTCACGGATGAGATATTTGCAGGACAACACGTTGCAGAATTCCATGCCATCGCACTGAACATTCATTTTTTCTCAATTTAAATTGTTACCTTAACTAAATTTACTGCTATAAATTAGGACTAGGATAGTACATATATGGAAGTGCAACGGATTGGAACACACACACCTCCTTCTCTCCATGCTTGATAATCTCGACGATGCCGTTAACGAGCGTCATGAAGAGGTCTCTGTTCCATTGAGAGCGGCAGACGCTCGAGAGACATCGCACGATTAACCTACGTGAACCGAGCAATTTAGGAACTGTTTATTTTGTGTTTTTTAAGGGTGCTTCTCTCATGCTTTGGTGCCATAATTAACACTTATTACTTACAAAATGGCCAGAGCATTTCTAAACCGTATAAGAAGTGAACGCACCCAGCAACGCAATAAGGCTTGCGGAAGAGAGCCTCGGAGACGAAGAGCGTGATTTTCTCGTCAGAGAGGAGCGCGGCCAGGAGATGCTGGGCGAAGTGAGCTCCGTTGTCATCAGGCTGGAAGAAGCAGCTCTCTTTTGGCTCTGCTGAGAGAAAAGTAACCGCATAGCCGGTGACGACAAATGAGGCGTAGTTAATGAGAGACGTCAGGGTAAGAAGATGCTTCTCGTGTGGCGACGACGAATCGATGCAGCGGTGGATTCCAGTCAGGACGGCGGCAGTGACCTGTTCATGATTTGATTTAGTTCAATTATTAATGATTACAATCAAGGTCATAATTGCACATTTATTTAAATAATCTTACTATTTTTAAACTAGTTTATATGTGCACCGCCAACCTTCTCGTAGTCAACGTCCTGCGAGTTGAAGCTGAACTGAGAGCGGAGCAGTTTGAGAGCCGCGTCGACGTCCTCCTCCAAACAATATGGCAGTGTGTCCAGCTGCTCGAAGCGGTGGACGTCGTTGAGCCCAGGCAACGCTTCCTACTACTCGGCCATTGGTCTTTATTGTTAGCTTCATGATATAATCTCCCCAGTCCCGCCACTCTGCCCATACAGCAAGCGCGATGGCTATCCTACGATACACGCTGCTCAATACACACTTTCCCGGTCGGCCCTAGGGACCTGTTTCAACCCCCTCTCCGGCCTCCGCTTCACCCGAGCGGAGCGCTGCAGTGGCTACTGCATCCCTCCCTTTTACTCTCCTTTCCCTATTTCGCTTTCAGGATTTGCCTTTATATTCTACCTTAATTTAAATGCCATTTTGTCGCTACCTCCTTTAAATATGTAGAAAGGCAATTGAGCAGTTAAAAGAATGCGCGCCAAGCATATTTAACCTTGACGAATTTGGCAATTGGAGCGTCTTTCACGGCGAGACCCACGACAATATCAGAGCAGCCGATGAGCATAGAAGTGCAAAAGTGTTCGGCAACACAGCAGCAATCATGGAACTGAATGACTTCGATGTACTGTGTCAAATAGATCGCGTTAGTAGTGAAGCGACACAAGGTGTGAGTTATAGGCGTATAAATTTCACTGGAGTTTCACTGGTATACGGTAGAAATGTGAAGATCTATGATTGGAGTGGGCGGTGCAACGTAGGCATTAGGAGAAGTTTACGTTGCGCTTTTGCCAATGGAGGCGGCCGTGCAGGAGTCTCTTGCTCACGGCGTCGACGAGGAGGTGCGCGAATCCATCCTCGAGCATGAAGTTAGGATAGTATGGCAGAAGCATCAGAAGACGGCAAACCATCGCGCTGCAATTCAAGTTTGTCTTCTTCTTACTTTTCATCCATTCCAGTCACAATTGTGCTCTCCCTTTTAATCTCTATGGATCTCAATGAGACGAGCGCAAGGAGTAAAAGGGAAGAAGCGACATCATATTTCAACAACAACAAAAAACCCGGCAATGCAATCGCTCCTGTTTTGAATTGCATTCATGAAGAAGATCCGGGCCTTTTGGTCAGAGAGCATCGATTCCGCGAACGATGTCGCGAAGTCATTCTAAAAGAGCGAGAGCGATAGAAAGAGACAGAGAGAGCTAGAAAGAGGTGGAGAGAGATAGAGCGGGAGAGGGAGTAAGATTAAGAGAAGAGATCTATAATCCACGGATGAACCTGTTCAGTGGCAATTCGGAGGAAAGCTTCCATGACCATGACGCTCTCGAAAGAGACCTCAGAAAAGATGTCCCGACTCGCCATCTCTTGTGCCAACTGGAAGAGAGGAATGAAAAGTGGCCTTGAACGGAATGCGATTTGTTTTTCGCCTTGTAATGCACAACAAGAAATCCACATGAATTTCTAGCTTCCCTTTTCATTCACAACCTCTGCCTCTTCGTGGCATTCGACGACGTGAAGATGATGTTTGAGAAGTCGAAGTGACGCTTCCAGCTCTTCGCTTTCCTCGAAGGGCGAATCTGTCAAGTGCGAGAAGCGGCGGAGCAGGGAGGAGCAGAAGTAGAGGATGTGGTACTATTGTACTATTCCCACATCACACTTGAAAAATAAAAATTTCGAAAGAAATTTTCCTCTGAAATTCACCATAGTACCACCCTCTGATAATTCGGCAAATGGAAAACGAATATCATATTCATTTCTTCCTCAGTCTTTTTCTCACTCAAGCACCGTCGCAACGTGAGGTGCGAAACATGCATCCTGCGTCCCAAAACTTACCAATATTACATTGAAAATGACATAACGATAAGAAATAGAAATGAAAATAGTATTCCCCGTATCGAAAAGCCCCCGAGATGAATTCGTGCGAAAAAATTTTGAAAAAAATTTTCGACCTCTGTGGTGGGAATAGCACAAGAGTACCGAGGATGATTAAACATCTGTACATATGTCTTTCTTTTATCCATTTAATGGAGATAATTATCTTTATACATTTTTTTTATTCATTTATATATAATCGTTGTTCACTCCGTCTCTTCCCTCGGCGTTCTTCCTTTCTTCATCTCTTGTTTTCCCACCTCGGACCCCCTCCCTGCAAAATCTTTCCAGCTCCTCTGACAGTGAATGGTAAATATTGGCCCTGAAAGGCGATCGCGCGGCAAATTCGGTCCTTGAGTCTGTGGTTGTCCTCGACGTCGGCGGTCTGGAAGAGGCGTGCGAGAAGCGGCCACAAATTGTGCTGAAATGGCGCCGTCTTAAATCAAGAAATTTATTAATTTTTGAATCTATTTATTTCTTATGTTATTATTGCTATCTTTAAAACAGTTTTATTAAGCTTGTTTTTTTCACTCACATGAGGGTGATGACACTCGTCATCAAAGTAATGCTCATTGAGTAGAGTGAAGAGCGCGTCTAGAGAGGCCTTCTGAGTGGACTGCGGATGATTCTTCTCGTCGACAACTCGAAGAAAGGCAACGGTCTAAATGAGATGCTCCATTGCATTTCTAGAACAGACTTTCTCAAGGTCAAACATCCTTCTTGGTTTGCTAAAACATAATTTGTTTTTTCTTATGCTATTACCGTATTTTCTCTATTAGTACCCCCGGGGGTACTACTTTTCAATATAATTACGGGGTAGGGGCACTATTAGAGGGAGGGGTTCTACTAGAGGGAGGGGTACTAATTCTCAATGTGAGACACTAAAAGTTTGATAACAAAATTTCCTTATCAAAAAAATAAGAATCATAGCTCGAATTAATTGGAATATTCACTGGAATATCCGTTTTACCGTATACTTTGAATTAATTTGCGATCAGTTCATAAGGAAGAGCATCCTATGCCTCCATGATGCATTCGAGGCACTTCTCGAGCTGAGTGACTATTAGGGAGGGCACTATTGGAGGGGAGGGGGTTGTAATAATGGGGGGAGTACTAATAGAGAAAATACGGTATCTAAATTTGCGTACACAAATGTTAATTCTCTGACAGAAAATTTTCTTTGCATAATTATGCCGTTGTGAGCATAATGATTTTGCATTGCATTAATCTCGAGCGACTGAACTGATTTGCATATTAGAATTTGGCATTGAGTTTTTCCATCAGTCGAAACGGGGAAAGTGGAGTCATAAGATTTTGCTGCCGAATAAAAGGGCGGAATCCGCACCAGTATGCGCTGGTCGAAGTGGTCCGGGAGAGAGTGTCCGACGACTTGGGTGCCGTCTCGAGTGCCGTCTGCTCTGCGACCGGGCTGTTGAGCGCCCTGAAAATAGCAAAGAATTAGAAAATTTAAAATTTAGTAGTTTAAAAGAGTTTTTTTAGTCTTTTTAAATAATGACAGGTTATCAGCGAACCTGCTTGGAGAAAGTGGATCGGCCGACAAGTTCTTGATAACCCCGAAGTAAAATCTGAACAAACAAAAAAGTTATATTCAATAGTTCCAATCATTGTTTCGTCTAAAACGTTTAACCCTCAAAAACAATTTAGATTAAATGAGGCATGTTTATAGGTAACGGGAATATGAAGAGACGTCGACAGAACCTTTGATGTTCATCAGAGACGGCGGAGTCAACCGCCTTCGGAGTCGGTAGCATGGTGAAATGGCTAGGAATTCCCGGGAATTCTTTATTTCATGAGGAATGCACTTAAGTTCTCAGCACTTTTGCAAGTGCGCTTTAGTAGTGCTTGAGAACTTCAGAGAAAGGAACTAGAAAAAAATGATCTCATCTTATTTGCACGGATTCTTTTTCTCCATTTCTTGCATAGGTGTTAATGCGATCAGCAGATTATTTAAATTTCGGCCGGGAAAATTGGTTCAGTTTCCTAGTTCTACTTATTACTCATCCCCTGGGTACCGTAACGTTTCGCGCCGCAGTTCCTAACCATAAGTTGCGTTCTATATCTTTATGTTCACCAAATGTCGAGCTGAGTTGAATGAGCAATGGACTGGGTCCGTTCGACCTCTGGGCCGAGTTACAGACCCCTTGTAAAGTCAAGTGTTTCGAATGATTCTTTACTGGCTTGCTTATACAAGTATTACTAAGTATTATCCGTTGATTGCATTCCGTTTACTGTCTTGCTGATTTGCGTTCTCGAAACAGTTCAAGCAGCAGAAGAACGTATGTATGTTTTAACTACCTCTCGAGTCTAGTCAAAGTGGTTAAGCTGCGCTGCTCTTTGCGGCTCGAGCGGTATCCCATGGCTCGTTTTCGGAACTGTCGTCTCATTTTCGAGCTTCAGTAATACAACATCCATCGTGAACTGGACGATAATGTATGTATGTAAAAATGTGCGTGCAGATACAAAATAATTAAATTCTTTATTGACTTTGCAACAGGCGACACAAACGGCTATGATCTCGTGTGAATCCTGGTTGCAAAGAAGGAGCTGAGCACCCGATGAAGAGCGAATTCGAGAGTAAAGAGGGCGACGGAGAGCAGCAGCAGCACTGCATACACTTCGAACAGCACCCTGATTATATTATTTATTATTTTTATTTCTATTTTCGTTTTTTTTCAATTTCTTATATTTTGTTTTTTTTTTTAAGAATAGCATCCTATTTGTTTATTTGCAAAAATACATCACAAAACATTAGAGATGTTAGAAATGTAAACGAGATGTTTTTTCAAACTTGTAAATAATTTAAATGTGGAAAAGGGACCTAAAATGGTCGAGCTGAAGTGGCTTGAGCTGCGCCTCGGGAGTGGCGTGCGAGTAGACGGGATATGGCTGGAGGTAGCGGGCGCGGAGACGGACGAAGGCCGGGTACGCCTGGGCCACCGCGCGATTCACACGCTCTCGCAAGCCATAGACATGTCTGTTGGGCAGAGAGAGAGAGAGAGAGAGAGAGAGAGAGAGAGAGAGTGAGAGAGAGAGAGAGAGAGGAAGAGAGAGATAGAGAGAGAGAAAGAATGAGAGATAAGAGAAGATAGAAAGGAAGAGAGAGAGAGAGAGAGAGAGAGAGAGATGATTTGCATAATCAACACCAGATGAAACCAACTTGGACGTTGCAATAGATAGCATCTCTGGCGCTACAAGGAGATCTCTGACGAAGAGCATTGTGGGTTCTTTGTCGTAGACAACAACATCGTGGCTGCGAACATAGAGAATGAGAGGGGGAGTGAGAGAACGAGAGAGCGCTAGAGAGTGAGCGGGAGTGAGGGGGAGAGAAGGAATGTGAGTCTGAACACTTTTCATGTAGAAAGTATTACAGTAGCATATCCATTTCGATTGATCCGAATCCAACAGTGCGCCGTTGGTAGAGCTGAGTCATGAAATCGGCCGAGTCAGCGATCACGTGGAATCTAATGCAGAGATGAATATAAATACGAATGGAAAAAAGGCTCCAAACAGTAAGCGAAGAAACGGTGACTGAAATAAGGAAACATACTTTCTTAGGACTAAATTTGAACATATAGCATCATTTCGAATGATTGCATTATCCATCTCTGTTGATAGCAGTTGATTTTAAAGGTGCATTGATATTTCGAAAATTATTATGCGGCAGTAAAAACGAAAAGTATGTTGTACCTATTGGCGAATCTTCTCATGCGCGCGCACTGGCTCGGCTTGCAGAACATCCACGGAGTGTAGCCGCGCTTGACGGAGAGCGCCCGCCACGAGTGCCACTCCACAGCGTCGAGCATCTCGACAAAAGCATTTTCTTTTCTTCTTTTTCCTTCCGTCGTGTTTTTGTTGGTATAATTACTATTATTCGTTATCATAATTCTATAACACCGCAATAAATATATAAAACCATTCTTTTTAATCGATTCACTTTTTACCGATCTACGGAATTAACCGTCAAATCGTTCTTTGTCTGAAAATTATGCGTAATCCAACGTTTTACTTATGTTTGCAATAAGAGAAAAAAGCACAAACGGCATCAAAAGACGTGAACTCGAATCCCTTCTTGACGAACGCGGTTAAGAGCATTTTCATTCGCGTGTCGTAGAAAATGTTGATGAGGAAAGCACCTGAATTTTTTTTTAAGTGTTGCTTATATGTACATATCTGAATAAAAAGATTCTCCCAATCATTCTGTCTCTCTTTCTCACCCTCTTCCTCTCTAACTATCTGTCTCTATTTCTCTCGCTCTCCCTTCCTCTCTCTCTCTCCACTCTCTCGCCCTCTCCATTTCCTCGTCCATTTTGCCCCCCCCCCCCCGGTAGCCGAGACGCCAGCATTTTCAACTGGCCGCTGCCGTTGCAAGAGGCCTGCAGACGCGCTTGCTCTTTCATGCTTATTTCATGCCTGTCTCTAACTGATCCTCCCGTCTCTCTTTCAGACTCTCGCTCTCTGTCTGTCTGTCTCTCTCTCTCTCTCTCTGTCTCTTTCTTTACCCTCTCTCGTTCACTTCCTCCCCCTCTTTATCTCTGTCTACCTCATCGTCTTTCCTTCACTCTCTCTCTCCCTCTTTCTCTATGACCTCTCCATCTCCATCTTCTCTTCTCCCCTTCCCTCTCTTTCTATCTTTGTATCTCTCTGCCCTTCTCTCCTTCTCTATCACTCTGTCTATCTGCCTCTCTCTCTCTCCATCTCTCTCTCTCTCCCTTCTTTCGCTCTCTCAACATGGTGACACCGTTGCGATGGCCAAGGTAAATTGTGAAGACCATTCATCGTACGAGCTCATTCTTTAGCAACGAGCATGGTTGACTCAAGCATAGTCAATATACATTTGGCTCTCTCTCTCTCTCTCTCTCTCTCTCTCTCTCTCTCTGTCTGTCGATATCGCGCCCTCTCCCCTCATTTCCATCCTGTTCTATGAATTCGATTCTCTCAACATCTTCAGCAATATTCCCTATTCTGTCTATTAAGAGAGAGGGAGAGAGTCAGTAAGAGAGAAAGAGGGAGAGCGAGAAGGAGAGAATGTGCCTGTATTACGTTGTTCCTATGGACCTTCCTCCTCTTCATGGGGGGATGGGAAACTTGGGTTTTTTTTTCGGAACGAAAAAGAGTGCACAAACCAACCCATGAGCCAAATGGTGAGCAACACGAAGAGCGCGACTGGCCCTGTGATTTCGCATGGAAGATGAGATTGCTTGAAGAGAGTCGCGACGCAGTACCTGTTTATATTGTTATTATTTCATTCTTTCTGCTTACATGTATTTCCACTATTTCTTTATATATGTACGTATATCGGAAAATATTCTTTATTGATAATTATTGCGACAATTCCTCCTTTCTCGATGTGACAGTTCGGTTTTCTTTACAATTCTAAGCCATTTGTGAAACTTTAAAATGTATTTTTAATTATTGTTTTTTGAAGTATGACAAATTCTACCAAGCGAGATCGCTGAAGTGTTCGGCGATTCGGCAGAGCGGATCTCTCCGGCTGACGACGCCGGTCAGCACGGCGAGGACGGCGGCCACCACGAGCAGAGTGCACGCCAGCAGGAGATAGACTTGGCGGTCGAAGACGTCCACGATGTAGTCCTAGTCATTCTTTTTTTATTCATTTACATACTCACATATTTATTCATTTATCTATTTAATTATTTCTTTATTTGTTTATTTGTTGGTCAACATCATAATAACTTACTAATACTTAATGAACAGTACAAAGTGAAATGAAAAGTTCTCAGTATAGATTTTAAAAATTGCTACATTCTACGTAATTAAATGATCCTGATTCAACAATATATCTTTTTTTTTATTGCAACGAACATTCCTAGCATCTTCTTACAAATTACTATGAAAATGGGAACACTGACAAACTGATGCAGAGCGTCGATTTCTAGCATAAAGTAGCCAAAGAAGAGATAGCTGATGGGAGTGGAGAAATGAGCAGAGGCAAGACGGTCCTGGGTCTGGCGGAGAGTGGACACGGCAATGTCAGCCGTCCCTCAACATGAAGAAGAGAGAGAGAGAGAGAGAGAGAGAGAGAGAGAGAGAGAAAGAGAGAGAGAGAGAGAAAGGAGGGAGTGAGATAGAGAAGGAGGGAGAACGAGATAGGGAGAGAAACATAGAGAGAGGGGGGGGGGGGAGCGACACTTTGCTAGAAGAGAAGTTGCATATCATTCATCTAATAACTTGATATACATACACAATAGTTAATATTTAAAAGTAGAAAAAATAAGAAGTTTAAGTGGAAGAAAAGGCTGACCATTCCTGAGCATCTCGAGCATGAGATCGGGAGGCGCGTCGATCGGGAGGATGCGGCCGGAGAAGCCGGCCAGGCGGAGGACGATGTCCACGAACTCCACGTCCACTCCAGGCTTCGCGCAGCTAAAGGACCTGCAGGGATTGCACTCGGTTTTTTTTTATAGCGAGAGGAAGAAAGAGAAGGAAACTTGGAGAAAGTGAGAGAAAAAGAGACAAAGAGTGTCAAAGAGAGAGGAACAGCGACAGAAAGAGAGAGAGAGAGAGAGAGAGAGAGAGAGAGAGAGAGAAAGAGAGAGAGGCTTGGAGGGAGGGAGAAAGAGACTTAGAGAGAGAAAGAGAATTTGAGAGAGAGAGAAAGTGCGAGAGAAAAAGAGAGATACCAGCAGTTGTCAGAGAAAGTTGCGTATGGCGGATTTCGACGATAGCCGACGGCGAGAAGGACGCGAGTCGACGTCTCTTCATTCGCCATTTTGCTGTTTTTCTTCTTCTGAAAAAAAAATTTCTATTACGTTTTTCAAGTAGTTTTTTCGGGGGGAAAATGCTAAATATATTTCTTAAAGTTATTCACACATTTTTACTTCGGCGGTCCAATTGTTCAGAGAGGACAGGAAGGAAGGAATTCGTCGATAGACAAGGAAAGAGTGTGATTCGGAGGCACAACTCGCAAGATCCCGTAGGGTAAAGTATATAGGAAGAGAGAGAGAGAGAGAGAGAGAGAGAGAGCGAGAGCGAGAGTGAGAGAGAGATAGAGGAGAAAGAAAGAAAGAGAGAAAGGAAGAGACCGGGGAAGAGGGTGAGAGAGAGAGAGAGAAAGAGAAATAGAGGAGAAAGAGAGAAAGAAAAAGACCGGGGAAGAGGGTGAGAGACAGAGATAGCACTGTCCATCTTAGATCTGACCCTCAGGGCATGTTCACACACTCTTCGTGCCAGCCGGCGTCCCTGCGTGTGTTCACGTATTTGTTTACTCTCCTTACATCCTTGGATTCCTCCTCGCTCTCTCGGTCTCTCTCTCTCTCTCTTGCTCACTTCTTATCTCACTCTTTCTTTCTCTTTCACTATGTCGTTCACTCTTTCTCTCGCTGTCTCTCTCTCTCTCTCTCTCTTTCGCTCTCTCTCTCTCTCTCTCTCTCTCTTTGTGCATCCCTCTCTTTCGCTCTCTCTCTTTTCGCATCCCTCTTTCTCACACTCCTTTATTTTTCAAACTACAGACGCACGATGCATAAGTGTTCCCAATCGTGACGTGAACTATGACCACATCTCGAGAAATAAATACAGGAATGGAAAACGAGTCCCTCACCAAATGTTGTCTAAAAATAGAATTATGCCGAACATTGACTTTGAAAGGGGAAAAAAGCTGACCCTGAATCCAACACAATTCCACATTGAAATGGGACTATCTACGCATGTGCCGATATTTCCATGACGTGTATGACCAAATTCATAGCCATAGCTTGTATCTCTGACTTCCGAGAAACTAAAAAGGAAAAGTACTCGGTCTTTGCTCGCCAGCCATGCTGATTTTTCTGTATGTGTGCGTGTGTATTATGAGTCAAACAACCAATGAAAGTGCACTCTCTATCTCGTCTCTCTCTGTCTCTCTCTCTCTCACGCGCTCTCTCTCTCTCTCTCTCTCTCGACTTGTTTCGCTTTCATTCTCTCTCTCTCTTTCATTTTCTCGCCTCACCCTCTTGCTCTCTCCCTCTCCCTCTCTTGCTCTCTCCCTCTCTCCCTTCTAATCATCTTCTACTCTCACAATCAGCACATTTCTCAGCGAGATGGCGAAAAGCGATAAGGCCTTGGAAAGCAGTTTATGTATAGTTTCAACAGCGTCAGTGATGAGCGTGACAAACCGCACGCTCAATTTGTGCAGTAAGTTAATTCGTTACTGTGCGCATTGATTGTATTCAAATTTTGGCGCGCGATTTGGCACAGGAGAATTTTTTTTTTGTTAAGTGATAGGCGGTTTAGACAACGTAGTCTAGAGAGCGAGATGCTGGACTCGCAAGATAACGACCCCTTTGCTGGCAGCGATGGAGTGCCGGCAGGCGACAATGACGTAAGTCTTTCTCGTTTTCACGCGTTCGAACATGTTCGAACAAGGCGAGAGCATAATTGCCTACTCGGCTCGTTGCCTTCTTTTCTCTTTTCTCTCTCCGGACGTTTTGCGATGTTCTTTAAGCTGCGCGCCCTGGTGCAGACGCGAAGCAGCCAGCCACTGCCATGTTTGGATAGCGCCGACTTTACGATTATGTCAGTTAATTTTCTTTTGCTTTTTTATGCTATACTTTTACTTCGGAACATGTTCAATATATGTACTTTGTCGTGATGGTTATTTCGCATGGAAACATCGGTGCTATCCCTGTTGGGGGGGGCATGATTTTTTCCAAGCTTCTAAGGAATGTTTTGCTCCATCTACTTACGGTTGAAAGCTGTCTATTAGTGCTTATTTTTCGAGCTGAACGAGAAAATGACATCGAAAACGTCAATTAAGCTACTTATACTAACATTTCTGTGCAAATAAACATTCCTTAGAAACTTGGAAAAAATCATGCCCCTCCCCCAACAGGGATAGCACCGAAACATCGAGTTGCTGAGTTGTTTGACATCTATAAGTGGTATTCCCATTCAACTCATTGAATATTTGGAGCTTCAGTTTATGCCTGTTTTTTAAACGGGCTTTGCAAAATAACTGCTTGGCACTTACTTTTTTTGCTGATGATTCCTGAATTCGAATTGTTAAAGTGAGAAGAGGCCACAGTTCAACATTGTTTATGACCTCGTCTCATTGTGCAGGAATGGCGCAACAACTAGTAGCCAGGAACATCGACTGTTGCTGGAGGATCAGCAGCGGAACGCGTCTCTCCATCTTGTCAACTCTTACGAGCAGCGATGGATGTCGCCGACTAACTCCAGACAATTCTACCAGGTTATTAGGCGTCAAATTTATGTTTGCTTATTTATAATCCATTTTTCTTTTGTTTTAAGTTTTAGCTGAATATATTTATTATTGCTAAAAAATTTAGTTTTCTGTTTTGTTGCAATTGTATTTTGAAAGATTATGATATCGTGATTAGGGTGAAAGGGTATACTATTTAATAGCTTAAAAGAAAATTTCAGCCAACTTTCCTGGGTTGTTTTTAAAAATCGATAATATCAAAATGATTCTTTTTTAAGGAAAACGACGGAATTGTTGGCAACTACGACTTTACTCACGAGCAGTATGAATACCTGGTATGCTTTAGTTCTTATTTTTATTTTTTTTGAATTTATTTTGAAAACATTTTTATTAAGGTTTTTTCCATGCTATTTCTTCTAACTCACTTGGTTGGCTAACAATCTAGTTTGTCTCTATTTAGATAGAAGCCTACGACGGGGACGCAACCACCGCAATGGTGGAAGAAGTTGTCAACAGGGTTGGTTTTTTTTGTTTCCCTCTTACATCTTACATTGAATGCCATTTCTCCTGTTTCTTTTAGTTTTGCAGCTTTTAGAACTTATTATTGCTTTTATGAGGAACTGGAAAGGATTTTTTCTCTCACTACAAAGGCCGCTAGTATAATTCCAATTTTTCTTAACGAAGTCATTCTATAAAGTTGCTGTTTGTTAACAATGTTGTTCGTTCCAAGTGGAGTGTAAATAAGCTCTCTGTGGCAATTATATGCGAGGAGCTTGCGTTGCTTCCGGTTATGGTTGAGATGGTATGTAGAGCTTTTGCCAACTGTAGCTGATATCAAGTTCAAAGTGCGGTTTCCTTGATGATGCCTGATACCAAATGAGGATTGCTCTTCGTTTCTAGTCCTACGGAAGGCCAGAGCCCTACGGAATGCCCGTCCCTCATGCTGCCATCGCTCCTGAATTCCGCCAGCCGGATGAATTCCAAGGCCTTCAAGCAACACCGCCTCCGAATGAATCGAATCAGGGGTACGGTTATTTGCAATCAACTAGGTTCACTATCTTTTGCAGGCGAGCATATCATTAGCTGGCTGAAGCTGCTTCCTTATGGTGGATAACTATTCTCGTGTTTTATATAACTGATCTGACGTTCATTTTTACTTTTTTTTTGTTCAAAGATTTTTTTTTCTAGAGTTAACTTCGCCGTCTCTGTTGCCGATTCCCATAAGCGCTCGAGTGCCAATTTTGTGGCGACTGAAGACGTTGTATACACAAAGGCGGCCACGATGGTATGTATACTTTTCTGTACGCCTACTCTTGCTTTCCCTAAGAAGGGAAATGTATTGTGCGAGTGATGTCATCGTATTATATTATTGTGCCTGAAACCGAAAAGATGGTACTGTCGAGTCGACAGACCCATCCTGTTTTTGGGACACCGAAAGACCAACACCACCAAGTTTTTGAGGAAGATTTGGGCAGAGACTCTTCAGCCAATCCCATCCTGGTTTCATGGCCTAATCCCTCCTTCCCACCCCGATCTACTGGTTCTTCGATCGCGTTTTTTTTATTCGCCGGCCCGAAAATGAGGCGGTTTAATATGCAATCTTGAGGTTCCTTTCGTGCTGGAAGTGAGAAATGACCGGGGAGAGGCCGTTTCTGCTTCTGGCTGCCGTGTCAGCTGTCGTCTCCGCTTTGCACAGCCGGAACACTCGATGAGCCGAGTCGAAGCGTGTCCCATTCATCGTCTCAAGAAAGGTGGGGATTACTGTAGCTTAATGATTTTGGAAAAAAAAAAACAACTTTTTTTACATTGAATTCTAAGATGATTCACTGCTTTATTGTAAGTAAATTGTAGTAAAAAGAACTGCAATTTTTAAATTTATTTCAAGAACCATTTTAGCCAACTCCGCGCAAGCTGGCTACATTCATCGCATTGAGTTCAGCGATGTCTGGTACGACGAAACGAACCTCTCCATTGTTGTTGTGGTAAGCGAGGAAAGAAAAGCTTTTATTGCTTTGTTTTTTGTGAGTGCGTTTAAGTCGAACAATTAATTACGGTCGTTAGCTTGATGTTAACGAACTAAAATAAATAATTAATAATATTCCATAAAAATGAGTGCGATTCAGTGGCCAGAAAACAACATTCTCCCGATCGCCTTTGACTGCCTCTCTTCATGCAACGGTGGCATTGAGCGGAGGCCGGTTTTTATGGAGTTCGACCTGCTCCCTCCGTTTGTTTCCTTTTTGTAAACTTTTATTTCTAATGAATATTTATTAGATTTTTTAAAATATAATTATTATTTTTATTTTAGCCACGTTATTGGCTACATTTGGTATTGGTATTTATTTACGTGTCAACACCAACATGAGAATGATGCAAGCAAAGGTAACAAAAGAATAGAATAAAACTATGTGGAAAGGTAAATAATTCGATGAGAATAGGTATTACTTTTTATTCTCTCTTAAAAAATATAGAATACAATAGTTTAGTTAAATCTTTGAGATATGGCACGGAGGTGATGGCCACGGCGAAGCAGGGAGTGAAGATCTGCGCGAATCCGCAGAGGGACGCGATTCCGAAGCGGGCACACGACCGGACGTCCATCTCACGTTAGTTGGCTTCTTCCTCCTTCGCACGAGCACAATTTGAACGCTCGCCCTTCTTCACTCTTTGCGCATTTGATATACTTGAATAAAAAATGCCCTGCTATCAGCAGAAGAGAATATTTTCCCCATCACATCGAGTAGTATTTTAGTTCATAATGCATTAAACTAGTGCACGTTAGTTTAAAGCCTTTTTCCTCAATTTAAATGCTCATCATCTAGAAAGAAAAGTGAGAAACGAAAATAAATGGCTTCAATTCTTCATTTGTTTTCTTTCAGCTCGCAAACGCAGTGCGGACGAGACTGAGACGCTGAACGAAGTGAAGGTTTGTAAGTTTGTTATTTTTTTTTTAGAAAAAAAAGTATTTTCAATAAGAGATTTTCATAAATACAATATGAATTATTATTATTCTTGCAGAAACGAAAGGGCCGGCTCTCTGTTCCAGGCGACTTGCGTGAGGGAACCATCAAGAATGAGTATGCGGTGAGATATTTGACTTTGTGATTCAAACATTCTACATTTTAAAAATTATTTTTTTCTGTGTTGCATTTGCCATTTAACGTAATGTGGTACAGTGATAATACAAATAATTTGTAAAAAGTAGATGATAAAAGTAATGTAAAATTGAAAATAGTTTTGCAGATCGTGCCCACATCGGCCCCGCCTCCACTCCCTCGCAGAACGTCTCGTGTTGCTGCTCTTCGCTCCGGCCGTACCGTCATAACGGCGACGTCTTCTAAGGAAGACGAGGCGACGCAAGAAGATGACACTGTTTATGACATCCAGGTTCTCATTTTTTTCCTGCATTAAAGAAAATATTTTTAATTAAAAAATCTCTAACGATAAGATATCTTTATAAATTATTGTTTTTTTTTATGGATAATCATAATTAATTTATTGATTTGTTTGCCGTATAGCTTTTAGTGGAAAATTGCTGTCTTCTTTTGGTTGAACAAAGAGTATAGAGTGAATGCTGACGGAATGTTCCTTGTCTAACCCCTCCGGCTCTGTTCAGGTTCGCGGTGCTCACAAGTACAAACTTGTGATGGCGATGCTGGCTGAGTTGGAGAAGAGCGAGCGGTACTCCGCTATGATGCAACAGGTTTTACTATTATTTCATTTTGATGAGAAACGAATCTGTTCTTTTTTTCCATTTTTCCTTTTAATTTTTATTTAATTATATTTAATCCAGCCTTTTATGGTTTGCTTTATTTGTTCAGGTTATTTAAAGCGTACTTACTTTGCAGATGAGGTCTGGGGGCGACGTGAAAGTGAACCCACTGCGAGAAGTTTCTTCACTCATGCCTGTTACATCGATTCGAGAGTGCTTATATATTTTTAATTCAATTTGTAAACAAGGCATTTTGAAGATGTTATAGTTTAATTGTGTGTATATTGAGATTAATAGAAAGGTATGATTATTATTATTTTCTTTTAAATCTTGCGTTTTTTTAAGGTTCCTCAAGCTCAAGGACATCAATCTGCCGCAGTACATCGAGCACATGGAAAGGGAAGACATCTTCACGATGGCTGACCTGCTCCAGAAGTACAATGCGGATGTATGTTGCTAACCATTCGAAGTAACATTTTTTTATATATTTAATTTGTGGGATATATAAATAGATAGATAGATATATAGCGTCTACTCCCAGAAAATTTTTTTATTTATAAAGTTAATAATATTTTTTCTATCAAATTGATTTTTTTGTTTCAAAAATCCGAATTTTTGCAGAGGTTTTTCGAGAAGCTCGGCGTACCTAAAGCCGAAGCGAAGGTGCTCGATCGGGTCTACCTCAACTGGGCCAACGTGCACAAGCTGCAGAATATCAAGAAGGTTTCTTATAGTTACTTTTTCACTCTTCTCTTTGGGTTTTTTTTAATGAATATTCAAACCTGACAAGCACGAGTCTGTCTGTTGTTTTATTATGAACATTGTCGAAGAACACTAAAGAGTATAATAATGCAGAAGAAAGAAAGCTACTGTCGATTTGACAGATCCATCCTGATTTCGGCCTCCCCATGGGCGTGCCTACGCACCATGTTTTTTTGGGAACATTTTGACAGAAACCAACTATTCAGCCGAGGCTACCTTTGTTTCACAATACTCCCTACCCACCCTGTTTTGCTGGGACCTCTTCAGTTTCTTTTATTCCTTGTTTTCATGCCACAAAATTGAGATGAGTCTGGAAGACGGCGGAGGCAGTCAAAGCCAGTCGCAAGGAAGTGGCAGAAGCTTGGTTCGAGTCAGCCGCACCACATTCCACGGATCGCTTCATCACTAGCGAGCAGTTCAAGCCAAGGAAGAAGCGTAATCCCGAGCCCAAATATATCTCCCTCCCCTCATCCCGTCCAGCTTTGGACTTCATTTTTACCCAATTGTTCCTTGACTGCAGCGCTCTTCCCTAATACTCGCACATTGTAATTGTTACTTCGAACGTGGATTTCGGCGCTATTTTAGTTAATTTAGTTGCTATAATCGCATTTATCTCCTGTTTTGAGTTGCTTATCATTTTTATACTTTTTTTCGTATTGCCTTACCTCAACTATTTGCCTCCGTTACCTTTTGCTAATCTAGCAAAATAATTTTGTTATAATCTCAATGTTTTAATGTTACCTCCACGTTGTCGTGACGTTTCTAGGTAATTTTGATTCTATTTCTAATTTTCTTTTTTCTTTACCTGTTTAGAATTTCCAATTTAACCAACTACCTTGCCAATTTTGGCTCCATTTCACTTTTTTACTACCTTCAAAAACCTTTTCTTTCTGCAACAAAGTACCTTGCGAGTCCTTTCTGCCCCTATTATATGCTCACCTGGGATGAACAAGGTCGGCGCATCAGCCATGGTGAAACCCCACTCCGGCCTCCTTGTCGCTCTCTCCCATTATCACTTGACCCTTTGATGTTGTATGTTTCATTAACTCACGCATAATATTTTTGTTTTCGTTGCTTTGTTGATTTATGGAAGGCAATAAACTGTCGTGATAACATCATCAGGTACCTTAAGCATGATGGATTGTCACTAATCCAGACATATTTAAATGCCCACTAAATTAATGGGATTCATTCATGCTGCGGGAATGAAACTAGATAGTCGACCAACTCCCATCTTTGCTTCTATATATGTGTCTCTTTCTCCTCTCTCTTTCCCTGTCTCTCTTTCTCTCTCTCTCTCTCTCTCTCTCTTCCCTGTCTCTCTGTCTCTCTCTCTTTCCCTGTCTCTCTCTCTCCTCTCTCTCTCTCTCTTTCCCTGTCTCTCTGTCTCTCTCTCCTCTCTCTCTTTCCCTGTCTCTCTGTCTCTCTCTCTCTCTATCTCTCCTCTCTTCTCTCTCCTTCCCTGTCTCTCTCTGTCTCTCTCTCTTCTCTCTATTTCCCTGTCTCTCTGTCTCCTCCCTCTCTTTCCCTGTCTCTGTCTCTCTCTCTCTCCTTACATTCTCTTGCTTTCCAGCCGGCTTCCTCTGTGCTTCAGATGGATGCCATATTTAGCCCCGCTGACATAGCAAGTCCCTCCCGACTGCTGCTGCCCGAGACTGTGTATGGAGGTTCGTTTAGTCTCTCTCTCTTTCTCTCTCTCTCTCTCGCTCTCTCTCTGTCTCTCTCCCTCACTCTCTCACTCTCTCTCTCTCTCTCTCTCTCCTCTCTCCCAACTCCCACCCTCTAGACACGCACTGCTATCGATTCAGCCCCTCGCTGCTGCGGCCTGACTGGGCCGCGTGTATGAGAGAGGGGAGTGCTAGTAATTGAGAGAGAGAGAGAAAGAGAAAGAAAGAAGCAGAGAGATAGGAATAGAGCGAGAGCGGGAGAGAAGCAGAGAAAGCTGTGCTAACAAGGAAACGCACAGACTCCGACAGCTGCTTGCAAAAAGCGGTGCTAGCTATTTCATTTCTAACTTTTTCTCCTTCGTCTTCATATCAGACGTGCTATCGCTGTTTATTTTGCAACTCGCTCAAGGTAGCTGGCTATTAAATAGACTTTATCTCTTTAGTGTTGCCTTTATTTACTCTACCAAACAATCTTGGTGCCCCCAGAGAAACTGATGGAGCAATTCTATATGATCTTATCAGAATGGGCACTGAAATAATGTAATTTACAAAAAAATATTTTATTTTTTCTGCTGTATTTTCCGTTTATTTTCCACTTCGTTTGTTTGCTTATTTTAATGGTAAGCAAAAAATAGGCGGTTATTTTTTTTTCTCTCTCTTCTTCTCTCTCTCACTCTCTGTCTCTCTCTCTCTCTGTCTCTCTCTCTGTCTCTGTCTCTCTCTCTCTCTCTCTTTTAGTTGATGATCGAAGGATGCTGAAGCAGGAAGAGTCTGTCGAGCATGCGACTCCGGCTGCCCCTGCGGCAGCGAAATCGAAAGAGAAGCGGCCTTCCGCCCCGCACCCGGCGCGGCCCCTCGCCAGAAGGAAGATGAGACGGCCACGCCAGGAATACAGGAAGAAGATGAGCCCTGAGCTGCATGAGATGCTCGCAGTGGTTAGTCTTTGAGATTTGAAAGGAAGGAGAGAGAGAGGAGAGGGAGAGAGAGAGAGGAGAGAGAGAAAGAAAGAGAGAGAGAGAGAGAAAGAAATTGAGAGAGAGGAGAGAGAGAGAGAGAGAGAAAGAAAGAGAGAGAGAGAGAGAAAGGGCGATTAAAATGATATGATGAATGAATGAGGCCAGTGATGAATTTCATTCGTCTTCTGACCGTTGACTTGCCCTTCTATTTATTTACATGTCCAAAAAGGTGTTTAAAAAAGATTAACGAATGCTCCATAAATTTTTACACTTTTACAAGGAAATTGCCATTCGTTACATCCGCCATTTTCTCTCACATATTCACTATTTTCTGTACACCGTGAGTTTCTGCATTTAATATACGTCACGCGTTTATTAATTCCGCGATCGTTTTGACCTGCGCTGTTTGGAAATATAATCGTCCTTATTCAATTTGAAGAGGTTATTTAGTTGCCAATATTGCCTGTTAGTCTGGTGTACTCGCTTACATCCTCACTTCCACTAGCTCTCTCTTTCTCTCTCTCTCTATCACTCTCTCTCTCTCTCCCTCTCTCTCTCTGTCTCACACTCTCTCTTTCTATCCTCCTCTCTCTATTTCTGTCTCTAGCTCGCTCCCTCTCCCTTTCTTTCTCTGATCTCTCTCTCCCCTCTCTCTCTCTCTCTTTCTCTCTCTCTCTCTCTCTCTCTCTCTCTCTTTCTTTTTTTCTTTTTCTCTCTATATGTCTCTCTCTTTAGCTGGTGCGCGACCATCGTTACCTCTACGACTCAGAAGAGCCGGACTTCAGGAATCTCGTGGTTCGCGAGGCAGCCTGGCGTACCATCCAGACAGCGATCATCGAGCACCCGACAGGAGACGAATTTCCATGTTCGTCCAACCCCATCTGTTCTCGGAGAATTCGTCCCATTTTTTTCGTCTTCAAAAAATATGGACGAATTATGGTTGAACAAATTATCAGGACAACAGCAACATCTCATATCTCTTGAAAAATTCATGCTTTCTTGTTAGAAAAGGAGTGTTAGTATTTTGAGTTTTAAGATGTGCAAATATTTTGTAATCCCCCAAGTCAAAAGTAGACAGTTATGCTGTCATAGCTACACATTCTGCGTTTGGTAAAGTACGCCGTGATAAAAATTTGTTTTGATAGGTGGTGGGTGGGTGGTTTCATCTGCGCGGTCGCTTTAAATAGTGATTTTTGAATACTCTCATTAAACTTTGATAGCTCTTGCGTTGATTTTGGCGTTAAAAATTCGGTATTTAACTCTGGCCACAATGCTTTTTGTGCTCCCTCACTCCATCCTGTTTTGCCGAGCATTCTACAGTTTTTCTGCTGTGAGGTTTAAAAAAAGTCCCTCTCTTCAGTAGACCAACTTCGCAAGACCTGGCGCAACATGTACGACTACTTCCGCTCCAAGCGACTCCGAGGGGACACGACCCTTGAGAAGTGGCGGTACTTTGGAGTCACTCGATTCCTCCTCGATGTCCACATGGAAGCCAATGAGGCAACACGGTAGCTTTTCGCTCTCTCTCTCTCTCTCTCTCTCTCTCTCTCTTTCTCTTTATCTTTCTCTTTCTCTCTCTCACTCTCTCCTGCTCTCTCTTTGTAAATTCAATTTTGTATGTAAATTATTGAGAAATTAAAAGTTTGTCTTGCTAAGGTTTTTCTTCACTCTAAATTAATGTTTGTACGCTAATAAGTGAAAAATAAAAAAATCTACCGAAAAATATGTTTATCAAATATATAATATAATTTAGTAGCATTAGGAAGAAAAATGTAAATGAAAATATGTATTTTCAGTGAACGCAGAATGGCATTGCGTCTACAAGCAGACGAATCGATGACTGAAGTGATTTACGTTGACGACGAAGAAGATGAAGAAGATTCGAATGAAGGCACTGCGGAGGCTTCTCCCTCTCATGGTACCTTTTCATATTTTTATGACTATTTTCCAACTATTTTTTGCTTTCTTTTGTTTATACGTAAAACAACATTTCATTAAAAAGTCTCCCTCACTCTCTCTCTCTCTCTCTTTTACATTTCTGAATTGATAATATTAAAAAGCTTTGTTATTTTGAGGTTGAAAAAAATGCAAAAATATATATGACGAATTACATCTTTTTTTTCTAAATGATAAAACTAATAGCAATGCTAGATGGTATTAGATATAATGATTAATCTCCTTTAGCTGGCATGAACGATCGGCCGCTCTTCTATACTTCCTCGTCTCTAGCAGCCGCAGCAGACTCCTCTCATAAGCCGCCCTCGCTCGCTCTGCCAGCCTCGCCGACCCCTCCCAACCAGAAGAGCAGCCACCGCCGGAGTCATCACTCCCAAGAGCCAAGGAAGGCCCACCCGTCGTCATCTCCTCTTGCAAAAGTGCCCGCATTGCTGCCCCTCGTCAAGTCCGCTCCAGAACAGCCAGAGAGCAGCAACTCCAGCAAGGAAGAAGATCCCATCGACTCGTGGTGTCAGTTTTTGTCTTGCATTTATATATATATTTTTTTAAATTTATGCTTTAAATAAAACTGTATAACTACTTCTACAGCTTTCTATTTCCTATTATTCATGCTTCCGAAAAGAATTCATTCTGTGTTTGGTTTAAAGCATGATAAAACTTACCAAGATTCGTTTATCTTATTATCGATCTCTGTACTTGTTTAATGTTCCTTCTTTGATAGTCAATAGTAGCTTATCTAGCTTATGATCGCGTTGATTCCTCATCCTTCTTTTCAGTTGCCTCGATCGTGGCCGACATCCGCCGAGTGCGTGCTGCGAACAGCCGCGAGTTCCTGCAGCTCAGACGCAAGATCCAGAATGCCGTCTTCGACTCGCTCGACGTCGTCCACGAGGAGGAGACGGAGAGAAACGGCACGACGAGGTGATCGATCAATCGATAATGGGGGATATTATATAATATATTTTTTTAGTAATAAGGCTGCTTTTAAATACTCGATTGATTTTATTCTTATTGTTAGAGACAATTTAAATCAGCATAATCGTTTGATAACTTCTTTGCATCATTGCCTTTGTACATGCTACTCCGAATATTGGAGAGTATTCGCGCTAGATAAATTTCCCCTTTTTTCATGCTCAATTAATCATCGTCCTCAAGTTTATATGGTAGACTAGACCAGATTGCGGTAATGCATGTAGACGTAAGACATATTGCTTTCAAAAATGGGGTTGAAACCAGGATAAATGGTCTCATTTTCTATGAATGGAGAAAGGTGGTTTTCATGCTCCACATCTTTTCGAATGTGCTGATGAATATATATATATTTATTCGATCCATAGTAACTGTAACATAATCGCTCGCAATAAATATTTCATGCTCATGTAAACAACGCAAAGTGGTGAAGAAGTAAATATTATATTGCGAAAAGGTTTAAGCATAGTGGCCCGTACATGGTTATCATAAAATGGTGATGAAGACGGAGAGTGAATGGATATGTGAGAGAGTGAGCAAGGGTGCTAGAAAGACATTAGGCTCGCAAGAGCATGGCAAATTGAGAGAGAGAGAGAAATCACGCACGATTACAAGGCAGTTTCTTTTGCGCTATTGTTAGGGTCAAGTAAATAGGAAGCATGTACATGGGCGTCAAATAACAAACGCATTTTATTCCGGTTTCGGGAAGAGTGAATTGGGAAAATGACAGGTTTTAAGGTTATTTAGGGCAGTTTTAGTTGAATTTCCTTGTCCTACGTGACATTAGTCGTGTTTCGCAACGTGTGTTTCTTTGCTAGCGAATGATGATCCGCTGCTGCTGGTAGGGCGGCCGCAGGAGTGCTCTCTGCTGCTGCTGCTCCTGCGCGCTCAGCAGGAAGCGGCGCAAACGGCGGCGCATGCGCGGCGGCAGGCCGCTGCCGCGCCAGAGCGACGGCCCCGGCCGGACGCCGACGCTGGCCGGCGCCAGGCGCGCCGCTCCGCTCGCGCCGCCGCCGCCGCCTCCTCCGCCTGCTCGGTGCACTGCCGCTTGCATGTCGCGACGCACGCCGGCGCGCAGTCGTAGGCTACCTGGAGATCGAGACATATTTGTTCGGGCAGGCTTGATATTCAATGTTCGTGACAATGAATGTTCCAGTGCTCTGGATATTTTTGTTACGTCCGCCGTGACAATTGGCAAGATTCCACAGTAATCGCCGCACCTGCTCGAGACACACGGGCTCGCATGCGGGCTGGCACCCCGCGACGCTGCAAGTGTACGAGCCAGGCGGCGGCGCTGCCGTCTGGTAGATGTACTGGAGGGGCTGCGGCGGCGGAAGGGGCGCCTCCGTGAAGAGCGGCGGCGGCGGTGGCAGACTGGCCGGCGCCGTCGTGGAGACCTGCTGGAAGAGAGTAGGAGACATTCTCATGGTCAAGACATTGTCAACCTGAATGTCCTCATAAGAATTGTTCGAGTTTGTTTGCATTGCTGTTAGCATTATCCGTCCCATTCCACCAAATCCCACAGCCAAATTATGCAAAATGTATAAGTTCTATCCAGTCTTCCAAGGAATGCCCGAGGTGAAATCTTTCTCCATTCCAGTTAGAAGGCTGTTAGGCAAGCATGTAAATTCTTTTCTAAACTATGCATGTAGGTGATAAGCGTATTATTGTGACAGCTATTTCTACGTGTACTGTTAGACTCCCGACTGTGGAATCGGTAGAGTTGGCAAAGTGCCAAGAGATCTTCTCTCTCTCTGAGTTGACCTGGGCGGCGGCTGCTGCTGCGGCCTGCTCGAAGGAGACAGGCTGGAGGATCGGCTGGATGAGAGGATGCGCCATGAGACAGGCCGACTCGCATGCCGGCTGGCACACTGGAGCGCACGCCGCGTGGTAGTCGATGCGAGCCAGGAGCTGGTGGGATTAGAGAGAGTGAGTGAGTGAGTGAGGCAGAGAGAGGAGAGAGAGAGAAAGAGAGAGCGAGAAAGAGAGAGAGAGAGAAAGAGAGAGAGAGACAGCCAGATGAGAGCTAGCGTATGATATTGTAGAACATATAACTGGAAAATATGCGGGAATTAGAGAGCAGGCAATAAGTATGTAAGATAGAGAGATTGAGAGAGAGAGAGAGAGAGAGAGAGAGAGAGTAGGCACAATGGTGAGAATAAGAGAAAGAGAGGCATACAGTCAAAGAGAGAGAGAGACAGTGAGAGAGAGAGCGAGAGAGGGAGAGCGAGAGAGAGAGAGAAAGAGAGAGAGTAGCAACCTGGCTCGGGAGTACGGTGACGGGGGCCGGCGGCGGTGGTGGCTGGGCGGCGACGGCCTGCACGCAACGCGGCTCGCACGCCGGCAGACATGCGGGCAAGCAGGCGACGGACGGCGGCGAGGGCTTGCTCGGGGGAGGAGGGGAAGGCAGAGGGGGCATCTGAGAGAGAGACAGAGAGAGAGAGAGAGACAGAGAGAGAGAACGGGAGAGATGAAAAAGAGGGGGAGAGTTAAAGAGAATGGAACATAGGAGAGAAGAAGAGTTTGATAGAGTAGATAGAAAAGAGAGAGAGAGAGAGAGAGTCATTCGAGGAGATAAATTACAAAAAGGGGAGAAGAGAGAGAGAGAGCGGAGAGTGAACGAGAGATAATGAGAGGCAGAGAGAGAGAGAAAGAGAAAGAGTAAGACAGAAAAAGAGAGATAGGAGTACCAGGTGATCGCCTGAGTCCATGCCGACGGGGACGATCTCGATGGAGAGCTTCTGATTCTGACCATCCAGCTGTGTCGGTGGTGAACATGACGCTTCGCAGGCCACCTGGAGTGGACGAGAAAATTGAGAAGGAGAGAAGGAGAGAGAGAGAGAAGTAAAAGAGTGGGAGAGAGGAAAATAAGAGATAAAGAGAGAGAGAGAGAGAGAGAGAGAGAGTAAAAGTAAGAGAGAGAGAGAGAGTCAATGAGAGAGATAGAGAAGCAGAAACTGCCAACCTGGCAGATGACGCCGCACTCCTGGAGGTGGCGCACTTCGCACGCCGACAGGCATCGGTCGGCGCAGACCGGCAGACATCCGGGCAGAGCAGCGTCGAACTGAGGAGAGAGAGGGGGAGCTAGGGAGATCGAGAGCGAGAGAGTGATAATGAGAGAGAGGCAGGAGAGAAAGAGAGAGAGAGAATTAATGAGAGAGAGAAGTATAGAGATTGAGAAAGAGAGAAAGAAAGAGATAATAGGAGCGGAATGTGAGGTACATGGAGTAGAGATGGATTTGAAATAGATGAATAAGAGGGGGAACAGGTTCTAGCAAAGCCAAACCAAAAGAGGGATCTGAGTAGTCGGTGGTGGGGGTGGCGGGGCGGCCGTCGTTGTGGTTGTCGGCGCCTGCAAAGCGTGTCACCTTCTCTTCCCCATCTCTTTTCCTCTCTCTCTCTCTTCTCTTTTGCTCTCTTACTCTCTTGTAATGCTCCTATTCACCAGTCATTATTGATAACGACTCCGTTTCTAGTGGAGCGCACCTATGTACATATGTATGCATATACTACATATGTATGACATGCTTCTCTACTCTATGAAATGATAAGTAAGTTTGTTCACTCATGCTGCCTCTGAACATCTCCGTACGGGTGTAGTAGTGCTGGTAGTGGTCGTAGTTGTTGTCGTCGGCGTGGTTGTCGTTGTGGGCGCCGCGGTGGTGGTCGTGCTGGTTGTGGTTGTGGTGGAGGGAGTCGTCGAGGTTGTCGTGGTAGGCATCGTTGAGGTAGACGGCTCCTCGCATGCCGGCCGAAGAGGCGGCGGCGCTTCCATTGCTGCCGCCAGACAACGGGCGTCGCATGAGTTCTGGAGGCAGAGAGAGAGAGCGATGAGGAGAGAGGAGAGAGAGGAGAGACAGAGAAACAGAGAAACAGCTTAGGGTGAGAGAAATTAATAATGCCCGCAACTTAATTTGGAACACGTCATGAGAGAGAGAGAGAGTATGAGAGAGATAGAAAAAGACTGATGGTGAGAGAAATAGAGAGAGAGAGACCGTGATAGAGAGCATGAGAGAGATAGAGAGAGTGATAGAGAACATGAGAGAGATAGAGAGAGTGATAGAGAGCATGAGAGAGATAGAGAGAGTGATAGAGAACATGAGAGAGATAGAGAGAATGATAGAGAGCATGAGAGAGATAGAGAGCGTGATAGAGAGCATGAGATAGATAGAGAGAGAGAGAGAGATGTTCTTCCTGACCGCGCACTGTCGGATGCAGATCATGAGAGTGGGCCGTGCGGTGCAGTGTGCCTCTGCGCAGTCGAGGACGCACGCGGGAGTGCAGCTCGGAGCTGTCGACGGGAACGCCGGCGGCACTCCAGGCGCCTGCTCAGAGATGGTCAAAGGAAGTTCACTCTCTCTCTCTCTCTCTCTCTCTTGCTCTCTCTCTCTCGCTCTCTCTCCCTCTCTCTTGCTCTCTCTCTCTCTCTCTCGCTCTCTCTCTCGGTCTCTCTCCCTCTCTCTCTCTTGCTCTCTCTCTCTCTTGCTCTCTCTCTCTCTCGCTCTCTCTCGCTCTCTCTCCCTCTCTCTCTCTCTCTCTCTCTCTCTCTCTCTCTCTGCCCTCACCTGATAGTGAACGTTTCCGTTGCTGACGGGGAGGAGACTCGGCGGGGTCATCTGCTGCGGCAGGGGCTGCGCGTACACGCCATGGTCCTGCTGAATGATGACGGGCGGGGCGGTCGCCGGCGTCGGGGGAGCCGCTGCAGAGAGAGAGAGAGAGAGAGAGAGAGAGAGAGGCGGAGAGAAAGAGAGGGGGTGAGAGAAAGAATATGCCGTACGAGTGGGCGGCGCGAGCAGGCCCGGCTGGGAGTACGTCAGCTGGCGAATCAGCTCCTCCACGAACGGGCCGTCCGACGCGTTCGAAACGCTCAAATTTATTTTTACTTAGACAAGATTTTTCCTTAATATTTTGCTTAAGATCGGGCAAATAAACAAGCAAAAAATAGTTAAATAAATAAATTTATATAAACAACTAAACAAACAAACCATGTGCAAGGGCCCGCCGGCACGAACTGAACGGGCATGCATTGGCAAGCGGGCGCAAGCACCGTCGCAGAGCAGCCACAGACGGGGCCAGCCACGGGCAGACACGAGCACGCCTGAGGGGAGAGAGAGATGGGGAGAGAGAGAGAGAAAGAGAGAAAGAGAGAGGGGGAGAGAGGGAGTGAGACAGGGAGGGAGAGAGAGGGAAATAGAGGGAGAGAGATAGAGAGGGGAGAGTAATATGGAGATTAAATACAGCGATGGAAAGTGGTAGAGATATCAGGCGATAGAACAACAAAGCGCTGTCACAGATAAACAGTCTGGTCACCAGTTGAAGTACTCGACATATCGAGACGGGATAGCGGGCGATATCGAAAAATTGTAGGGAGACCCGACGCATACAGACAGGATATGTATGATACGTGATGAAAGAGAAACTAAGATGAAGCCGAACCTGGGACAGCCTAGAAAAACAGAGAAAGACAGAAATAGAGTCTGATTCTGTTGAGTGGATAAGAGATCAACTAGATCGCGCTAGAGCTTAGCAAGTCACCAATTGCAGAATATGGCAATGCTCGTTACGAAGCGAGCGAAAATAAGCAAGTGCCAATGAGAAAATGGGAAGCGAGGAACGGGTCTCTCTCTCTCTCTTTCATTCTTTCTTATCACTCTCTCAGCCTGCCTCTCCCATCTCTCGTTCACTCTCATTCACGCCTTCTCTCCTCCTCTTCCTCATCAACAACATGATCGCTTATCTCTTTCCCTGCTTTCTCTCTCTCTCTCTCTTTCTCTTTCTCTCTCTCTCACTCTCTCTTTCTCTCTCTATCTCTCTGATCTCCTCTTTTCACGCGCTCTTTCTCGCGGCTGGTCTTCCGGGGATGATAAATTTGTTGAGAAGCTTACGCTGACCATCCTCTCGCTTCAACAAAAGCAGCCTTCCACGCGCGGAAGGAGAATGTTTGTCCTCTCGGCCTTCTGGAATCTTTCTCCGTCCCTCCTTTCTCTATCTCTCTCATCTTTTTATTCCCTTTTTCGCTCTCTCCTCTTTCTCTCTATTCTTTCCCCCCCCCCCTCTCTCTCTTCTCCTCTCTTGTTTGCTGATCATCTTATCCATAACAGCTCCGGGAGCGCATTCCTCTCGGGCGGCATCAGTCTTTTTCTTGAGCGAACGCGGTGCAGTGATATATGAGTTCACAAAATCCAACATCAAGAGATGCTAAACTTCCCGCCAAAGTCACCAATTTGAATCTGAATTTGAATTTCCAAAGTGGCTTCTAATGTTGTTTGTGATAAGCATACCGGTGGCGCGGGAGGCGTCGGTGGCTGGGTGGAAGTGCTTGTGGTTGTGCTCGGAGTGGTGCTCGTTGTGGTCGTGGGTGCCGCTGTCGTCGTGGTGGTGGTTGTGGTGGTCGTGGAGGGCGTAGTGGTCGGCGCTGCGGTGGTCGATGTCGTCGTGGAGGGGGTGGTTGTTGGCGGAGCGAGAATGATGAGACGAGCTGGAGGCGGCGCCGGCGGCTCAGTCAGCACGTGCGTGATCGAGATGCTTCAAGCAGCATTTTTTTGTTGGAAGGCTATCTTTTTTCTCGGCTTCTTTCTCCAGCTCTCTAACTTTCCCTCTTTCTCTCTCTTTAGTGCTTTCCCTCACTCACTCTCTCGGTTCTTCTTTCGCTCTCTCTCTCTCTCTCTCTCTCTCTCTCTCTGTTTCTCTATCTAACCTATCTCTCGCTCTCTCTCTTTGTTCCTCCCCCTCTCTTTCTCTATCATTATCAATCTCTAATCTCTTACGAGAGAAAAGCGAGATGTTAAGAGACGCCCAACAACTACATTCATTGATCAACATCGACTGTGCTCTCTTCCAACGACCGTACCAGATGCACTGCTGAGAGGGAGTAGTGACGGGAGTGCAGAGGCAACCGGCCGAGGGTCTGCAAGAACTAGAGAGTGAGATAGAGGAGAGAGAAAGAGGGATAGAGAGAGAGATAGCAAGGGAGTGAGAGAACGATAAGTAATAGGTATCATTTGTCGTGATAGCCGTCAGTCTAAATGATCCGGTGGTTTGCATTGCACACAGTGAATGAAATGTTCGGGAACTGATCCGTCGGCGATATTATCCAACTACATATTCATGTCATTATAGAAAAGTAGTAGCCACTAAATTTGTATGAACTTTCTGTTCTAACACTAAGTTCCTTTTTGGCGTATGAAAGAAGACATCAAAGTACTACGCACTCTTCATCTTGCAAACAATAAACTCGGTGTTTTGATGACGTGCAACAACTTGAATTTTGAGCACTAATTGCTAAACTCTGAAGGGTTTTCCCATGGTCAATCAGAAAACAACCTCTAAACGATTGTAATATAGGCCTTTAAAGATGGCCTTAACTGGTATAAAGTATCACCTGTTATAGTTTACTTACAGGTCATAGTATATGTAATCGTTCTTAACCAACCTGAGTTGCTGGCACGAGCAGGCGGGCAGATTACCACGTTGCTCGAGGAGGGGCGCGCACGCGCAGCTGCCGTGCGGCGTCGCGGCGATGCCGGCGAGAGGATGCGGCAGCTGATGGAACCGGAGCTGGAGAGACATTTAGTTTTGGCTATTACTATTATTAACTATTTACTTTACATATATATATATATATAATACTTTTGATTTTAAAATACTTTTATTTAAGCAAAAAAAAAAAGAATAAGAAATATTAAACTTGGGCATCACAATTTTTTTTCAATCAGACACACGCTACTGACAGGTAACTCAATGTCTTGCGACACACGATATCCTTGCCTTAGTGAGTGTGTATCAATGGATCAAGAAAGTAGAGTAGGAGAGGGAGAGAGAGAGGAAGAGGAAGATGGAGATGGAGAGAGAGAGAGGGAGGGAGAGAGAGAGGGAGAATGTGAGAGTGTGATTAAGAGGCCGAGGAGGCTATAGGGCAAAAAGTTGGACATCAGAAGCATTGTGGACCTAAAGACAATCATGATTTGCTTCTAGTCTCTCTTTGCTCCTTCCGGGGAACAATCATGACTATAAGAACGAGAGAGAGAGAGAGAGAGAGAGAGAGAGAGAGAGAGTGACGGAGAGAGAGGAGAGAGTGAGAGGGAGGGTAGTCAGCGAAGGCGGAATTGCTGAAGAGGTTGACAGGCATGAGAGGGCGCGCAAATAGATGTGGAAGCATGTCCCGAGGCAGGAATCATTGATGTCAAATGAATGAAGAAAGAGAAAGAGCGAAGGAGGAGCGAGGGAGTGGGGGATACAAATGGAGAGAGAGAGAAAGAGAGAGAGAGAGAGAGAGAGAGAGAGAAAGAGAGAGAGGGAGAGAGAGAGAGTAAAAGTTGAGAGTAGGAAAACGAAGTTAATCTGTTTCATGATAGAGGGATTGATATTACTAGTCCATAACGGCAGTTTTCAGCCAAGACAAAGAAAGATACATTTCAAAGGGTAGAGGAAAGGCTGTCGATGAACAACTCGAAGTCAGCCATCGTAGATGGCAATATTATTATTATTGTAATAATTGACTAGAGTTACCGAAAATTTGAGAATTTTGCAAGTGAACAAGGAAATTCACTCATGGTCAGTTACAGTTGAGATAACTATCTCTATAAAAAAGTATCAAATATGCTGATTTCTACAAGTCAAATAAAGAAAAAAGATGACATGTTTAATTTAAAAAATTTGATATTCAACAGTAAAATGCATTTGTCAAGCAAGTCAAATTTGCTAGAGGGAGAAATAAGCGTATAGAATCTATAAAAATCGAAGTAAAAAAATATTACTATGTTTCGCATGTTCAAATACGCTAACAATGCGATATTTTCAGTGGATAGTTTGTGGAAGTGGAAGGGAATACGGTAAAATCTACAGTAATCTTGAGCAATCTACAGTAATCGAACCGGTTCCGCTGCAGCGATCGCCGCCGTCGCTGCGAGAAGCAGCACGAGAGTGCGCGAGAGACGCGGCGGGAGAAGCTGGAAGGCTGCCATCGATGACCATTGCCAGGCGGTCACTCTTATATCCACCCCGGAGGAGAAGGGGGAGGAGAAGCTGCGTGAGATATCCCGGAGGTGCCAATGAGCAGAGAGAGAGAACCGGATTCGAGGAGAGAAGAGATAAGAGAGTGAGAGAGAGTGATAGAGAGAGGAAGAGAAGAGAGAGCTGATAAGAGACAAGGATGCCCACTTGACGAGAAACACTCACGGCGTCGGGATATTCTCGAGCTTCCGAGGTGATAAGAAACGTGGTGAGAGCAACGTTCCAGCATCTCTCTCTCTCTATCTTTGTCGTTCTCTTTTCCCTCTATCTCTCTCTCTCTCTCTCGCTTCCCTTCCTCTCTAGGAAGAATGGCAAAAAAAGCATGCTAACATGCCCAACGCCAGAGCTATTTCCCCCTCCAGTACATGAGAAATCAGTTTATCCAAGAGATGAGAGAGAGAGAAAGTGCATGGAGGAGGAAATAAAGACTAGAGAGGCTAATTGTTAGGCTTCTCCTTTTTTTATTTGTGCAAATGGCTAGACAGCCCTGTTGTTTTCTGACCACTAGAGTTGCATGCGGCACGGCCTGGCCCGGCCCAAAAGGTACCATTACGTCATAGGAACAGGAGGTTTATGAGTAGTTATACGAGCGATAGTACCGGTGCTGATATTCTTGCAATCATATCACCAGGAACAAAAGTTACTGATAGACGTTTCGATGTATAATCAGTAAGTAAGTATAAGCCTGGAACTATTGCTTGGATTTTCTATTTCAATTTTCTAAAAAAAAAAAAAAGGGCGGCCTTTGAATCGACCAGAAATGAACATCTTTGAACGGGTCTACGAGAGGTCCCCTTTCAACATAAATCACGACGATTCTAATATATTTATAATTATTAGTATTCCGTAATTGAAGAGTAATTCATTTCTTTTGGTATATTTGTTGAGTGAATAATTCACTGTATCTGTTGAAGAGGAGGTAGCATTCTTAATGAGAGTTCTCTCTGCTCATTGTCTGGTTATCATAAATGAATAAAGCGGATATGAGTCGCCCTTTTGAAGAACACAGCGCTGTTTCTACTCGACAGAGACGACCACGAGCATACATATTTTACATATTTTACAACAAATAATTTTACAACAAATGTACTTATGTACATATATGTACATACATACATATGTATGCAGGTGGCATTTTTCATTTCACAACGACCTCTCTCGTATTTCAATTCACAATCTCTCTCCCTCTCTCTCTATCTGTCTTTTTCTCACGTGCTCTTCATTCCCTAAGCTTTTATCCCCTCACCCACCGAAGCTTTCTGTTCTCTGTCCTTGTCGTTCTTGTGATTTCTGTCTGTAGTTTATGACTTGTACTGCACTCGATCTCTCACAAACAAACGTGTTACTCTGCTTCCATGGCGTCTCTTCAAACTCTCGCTGTCTTGTTTCTGTTGAGTCTTGCGAAAGGGCGCAGTGGAAACGGCCATTGCTTCTATCCTCACTTACATGTATGTATGCATTTTATGTACATAAGCATTCAGAATCTTTTAATTTTTTGATACATTCAATATTAATCTAGGAATTATTTTTAGTGCTCGTTAACTTGCCATATTTTGTATAATTAGGAGGGCAAACATCTCTCTATGTCAGGTGCTCTCTCGCCCTGTATCAGGCATAAGGCGCGAATTCAAAACTGTGTTTTTGGTACCTTTAAAATATCTAGAGAGAGAGAATGCCCTGCTACAAGCTGCACTACTTCGACATGCGCGGCGCAGGCGAGACGGCGCGCCTCATGTTCGCGTTCGCCGGCGTCCAATACGAGAACATTGAGTATGCGCACAAGGAGTGGGGCCCGGAGCTCAAGATGAGTCAGTCTTCTTCTGCGATATTTTATGCAAAAAATTAAATGCACATTTGTAAAAAAAATTATTACTAAAATTCATAAATAAAAAATAAATAAAAAATTATTACTAAAAATGCATACTCCATTTCATCATGACAAACTTGCAGAGATGCCCTTTGGCCAGGTGCCCGTACTCGAAGTGGACGGCCAGCTTATTCCGCAATCCGGCGCCATCTACCGCTATCTCGGCAAGCAATTTGGTGCGAAATATCAATTTTCTCAATAAAAGAAAGGAAATTTAATCAATCGATAAATTTAGTATATAATATATATACATATATTGTCATTTACTATAAAAACTCTCTCATGTCTAGGTCTGCTCGGCAAGACAGACTTTGAAGCGGCGTGGGTGGACGCGCTCTTTGACCAATTCAAGGACTATGTCACCGAATTCGTGCCCTTCTTCTACATTGCCATCGGCCACAAGGAGGGCGACAAGGTTGAGAAAAACACGAATACTCAAGATATAACAAATAAATATTGCCGCCAAAAAATATTAAAATAAACAAAAAAGTTTCTTCTCATTACTAATCTCGAAATGATGTACTAGGAGAAATCGCGCAAAGAGGTTGGCGAGCCGGCTCGCGACAAGTTCTTCCCTCTGCTGGCAACTCAGCTGCGCAAGGCCGGCACTGGCTTCCTTGTCGGCGACTCTCCCACCTTCATCGACTTCTTCCTCGCAGAGCACGTCCTCAATCTGCAAAAGCACATTCCAGGCTTCCTTGACGGCTTTCCTGAGGTGAGAGCATGTGAAATTGGTTGCACAATGATCGATTTCAATTTTGATGCTCTTAACAGTTTTATAGGAGCAGGAAGCAGAACCCCGATTCATATATTTGAATTTTCATGACCATTGTTGTCGTGTCTCAAAAAATCAATCCTCTCTTTCGCTGTGCAAATTCAAGACTAAGTTCTTGGCTCCTCTAAGTATTCATTCGCTTAAACAGTTCCTTTTCTCATTGTCAGGTGCTTGAGCATCAAAAGAAGATCCACAGCTTGCCTGAGATCAAGGACTACGTCACAACGCGCAGAGAATCGCCTTACTAATTGATTTTTGAATCGGTTCACTTGATATTCCTAAACGCAAAAATGCAGTAATTTAAATATGTTAGCGTTTTTTTTATTCGTACAAGCTGTAAAACTAATGTTCGTATTGTATTAAGTGTTTTTTTTGTTCTTGGTCGAAGATATTTGTTCTTTGTCGAAGAGACGAATAAACGCTCTGGAATACCCTGCTCCTACTGAATGAATAATTAATATGAATAATTTGCGAATAGTTGTTTTTAAGATATTTGTTTAAGAAGAGAAGATCAAATAGTTTGGTTACCGCATGAGTTTTTTTTAGAAAGTGAAATGCGAGCACTGATAAATCACAAAACTTCATACAGAGTTTGAGCACTGAAACATCACTTTTGTTCTTGCTCGGCTTTCCTATTTCCCTTTCTCTAGTTGTATTTTCGAGCACAGAACCACTCTCTTTGTCTGTATGCTCCCATTACCACTCTCCCCGAACACTGTCTCTGTCTGTCCCTCTTTATCTCTCTCTCTCTCTCTCCGTCTCTCTCTCTCCGTCTCTCTCTCTCCCTCTCTCTCTCTCCCTCTCTCTCTCTCTCTGTCTCAAACCTCACTTGTTTTTTTTGCTCAACTTTTGTTTGCGAGAAGTTACAATCGTGTTTGCGTTACTTTTTTCTGTCTTGAATCTATTCAAAGATGTGCGGAACTTTCACTAAACAAATGAAATTGCTTTTGCTCTCGTTCAAGAGAGGCGTGGTTTTTCTTATACATACATCTTTGTATTTGTAGTTATTTGACTACGCAATAACGTTGGCTTTATTGCAATCGAAAATTGAATCTTTTAAACAAGGAGCTTTCACCCTTGAAGTATTCATCAGTCAAAGTTGAAATATTCAAATATGTAAATATCAATATTGTAAATTAGTACCCGTTCCGTTCAAAGATCATATTATGGCCTAGCATCTTTCTTGCAATGCTGCAGTGAAAATGCAAATTTAAAATAATAATAATAAAATAGCTCGGTTGTAAAATGACTCTAAAAATAAGCTTATTGTTTCTGCCTTTGTGTCAGTTTTTCACCAACTCCTTCTTCGCACTGTTTGGTGGAATAGTATTCTTGAATATTTGGAGATCCACTTCGTCGCCATGGAGAGGAGACATTTCGGTAGTACAAGTCACGGCATAAATCACAGACGCCTGCAAAAACTCTTTAAATCTATTTATCGATTTCATAAATGAGGAAACCTAATGTTATACTGAATATATTATGAATTACTGAATGTGTAGAAAAAAAGCTTGCAATTATCTAAAGAAATTACCGCGGTTATTCTCAGGCATGTCGCGGTAAAAGTGTTTGGTCCAGTCGAAAAACCTGAGCATGCGATTTTTGATGTTTTGTTTCTAGCGAAATATTTCCCAACGATGTTCTTTATAGATTAATAATTTTAAAATCAATTTTTATTCCTTCAAAGATATTCAATGACTGGCTTACTCAAGATATCTTGTAGTGTTAGCGGATACGGAGAGGAGAAAGTTCGCAAGTTGTTTTGGAGTAGCAAAATCATCGGCAGCTACGAACGAATTTTCCGGTGCTATTCCTATAATGCATTCACTAATACTCGATTGTAAAGGCAATTAAAGGAGGACGATCACCAAAAATAATTCATGCGAGTTCGGGGCACTTTCACCCTTGAAGTAGATACTCTCATTCTCGCGTTATTTATTGCGTGTCGCTGAAACTAGTGAAAATAGCGATAGTACGACTGGGCGCAGCAATTTGAAATCTCACATTATTTATCGGTGATTGCCATCCTTTATGTAATATCATATTTCATTTATGAGAAATAAATAAATCTCCAAATAAATTGCCTTTCAGAACTGCCCGCCGCAGCACAACGGGAATGATGAGATGTGCAATCCGAAAGAACTTTTCAGTAACGTATCCATTGCAGACCGAGTTCTCGAAGGCGAGATAGAAGAAATGCGACTCTGAAGAATTGTTACTTTGACAGACTTGTAAAATTATAACAAACAATTAAATAGTAATAAATGTGCATAAATAAATAAATGGAAACGAACGGGTGAGATTCTGCTCACATGCCATATTGCACTTCTTCTTAATCCTCTTCTTCGACTTCTTTTCATAGCAGTCACCACGAAGTGTAAGTTTCATGTGATTTCCTAACGCCTGCAGACAGTCAAATATAAATTGCACAGACAGTGATCACCGAAAAATTATGTGTATTTGGCTTCCGGGTAGAGATTTCAAATTGTCGCTACCCTTAGAATCTCATTTTCTACGGTGCATATTTCTGCCACTTGCGAAATAGCACATGGGTGCCAACTCGCACGGTGAACTCGGCACTTCAAAGTTGTATTAATTTTTCGGTGATAATCCTCCTTTAAATATCTGAGTCTTCAAGGGGAAATGTGAAAGCGAAACCTTAATATAAGTCTCTCGTTTCGAGTTTGTCTTGCAGTTCGAAATGAGCGCGTAGGCGATTGCCTTCTTTTTCTTCAAGGCTACATCAATCTGCATTGAGAGAGGTCCCTTTAAAATTATAGATTCATAAAAATATTCAAATAAAAATTTAGCTCGCATGTATCACTATTATATAATACTTGGTTGTTGCAGATAAATTAATAAAATAATGTCGGAAATATGTAAATTCACAAATTAACCTGCTGGTCAGTGACAGTTGTCCAATTCCTCAGTGACGAACGGTTTGTATCATTTATCGGATAAAAGGCTCCATAAGTCCAGGCGTACGAGCCAGGCACGAGTTGGTAGCCGAGAGTTGTATTGAAGTAGTCACGGGGAATCTGTCGCATACTGCTATTACACAACAAAGCATTTGGACTTACAAGAAAATAAAATTTTGTATTATACAGCCTATGACATGAGCATAATAAATAATTAGAAAACTACATATTATTAAATAACAAAATGGCTTCAATGTGACATGTAAATAAATATATGTATGTAAGGACCTCTTGAAGTTCACGGCCAGCATGAATTGGCGACTCCTGGAGAAGAGAAACGAAGTGCTGCTCGGGTCGTCGTTGTTTGGGCAAATCAGAGACATTTAAGTCTCGAAGGTGAAAGACAATCGCGTCCGCATTTTCGTCTTGGCTGCAAGAAAATTAAGAGAGGATGTCAGTAAGACTCGAGCAGGGCCCTATTATGACCTGCCCTAGGAATTTTTTTTTCAAATTTCTTCACCAAAATTGATTATAGTATACAACTCGACGTGGTGAACAAAATAGGCTGTATTTCAAAGGTGAAAAATTTTTTCCGCGCGAGACCCAGTACCGTAATCTTATAAATTCGATTGGTCATAAGTCGCTTCAGACTTATTATTAGACAACCATCGAGCTATCATTGGATAGCTGATTGAACGGGCTTTAATTTTGATCTTGGAAGATATTTTCTAAAAATTTGAATTTGTCCTTAAAACACGGCCCTAAACATTTTCGAAGGCGGTTTTTACCGAAATTAAGTATTTTATGTTCATTTCGCTACAACCGCTCCTGGATAGGCTTAAAGTACGTGAAATTTGCTACAACATATATCTCTTTCAAAAGAATTGAAGGTCTCGCTCTTAGGTTCCCAAACACCTGAACATGATCCTGTGTAAACTGTAACACCGTGCAAGCAATGTCAATATTACAAAATCGTAAGTATATCATCTAAGAGCTCTCACGGAGATCTTCAAATGTTACATACATTAATTTATTGAAAAGTTTCAATTTATATGGGAAATTTTGTTCTTTACAATTAGAAGGCTTAAAAAACTACTTTAAAAACATTTTCGCCTGTCGAAACATACATCATAAGAAAGAGGATGAAATTTGCTACAAGGTGAACCTCTTTCAATGGAATTCCATGCATACGATCTTTTGTTATAAATATACGAATTTATAAGATTCCTTTACTGGGGGAAAAATTTTTTCACCTTTGAAATACAGCCTATTCTGTTCACCACGTCGAGTTGTATACTATAATCAATTTTGGTTAAGAAATTCGAAAAAAAAATTCCTAGGGCAGGCCTTGATCGAACGAGACTGACAGGCTCTCTTAAAGAAAGAATCAGCGATACTGACATAAAGACGCTTTCTGCAGCTAGATATTCGTATTGGCCATTTTGGCAGCAACTGCTATGCATTGATAAAGCATTGACAACTCGCAGATGAGCGGTACTGTACATGCACATATGTAAATCATTCATTACCTGTTATAGCTGCTTCTTTTCCTTATTTCGCAGTTGAAGGGACAATCGCTGAGAGCATCGCGAAGGAGGTAGTCGAGTTTTTGGCTGAAATAAAAACAAAAATAAATGTCATGATTCAAACAACTTTCAGGCAGAAGAAATTGAAAAGTCTTCTTAAAATAAAAAAGGCAATTTTGAAAAAAAGTGATCTTTTTATAGTGTAAAAATATAAAAATAGTCAAACCCAAAGAACATTGTCCAAGCAAGAATCACGGGCTCTCTTCTGTCTCCATTGAAATAACAGCGATTAATTACGCACGGAATCTGCATTTATCAGAATAGAGAATACGAGCTGGATCATGCTAATATACCCAACAAAGCTATAATAAAATAAACACTATGTAAGAAATATATAACTCATTATAGGCAAATATATTTAAAAAAAATCAACCTGGTCGAATAATTTTTGTTGCATTTCAGTGCCGTAGATAAGCAGAGCAATTGCGATGGAAATGAATATTAGAAAATGAAGGACACATTTCCTTAGACTCGTTGTTGAGCAAAAGAGTTGCATTAGCGATTACTTCTAAATTGAAGAACTATTGTTTGCCTAAAGTGTGAATGTAGGCAGAATAGACAACTGGTTGAAACTAGTCGCTTTGCACCAGGAATTGCCACATGTTAATTTTTAACGATATTTTTTAAGGAGAAATGAATGAAGGAAGACTTTTTGGCTCAACTGACGATGAGTAGTTGAAAAGAGAGGCTTATTTTGATAGCGTGCTGTTACAGTAGTTGGATGGCAACTTGTGAGATGTTTTCTTTTTTATTTTCAGAAATCCATTAGATCCACAAATTCGAATTTGATAATCTTCAAATTAGTTATTAAAAGCAGCTGAAATCTTAGAATAAAACGTATACATATATGTAAAAATCCATATCGTATTCTGCACGGAAATACTAAATAAGCATACAAATTCAGCATTTGTGTCGTGGAAACAATACTTATAAACGTTAAAAAGCCAAGTTGAATGAATGGCAGATGACAATATCGGGCGATGGAGAGCTAATCGGATTTCATGAACGCGCGTAAAGCAGGCATGAATCACAAGCACGCAAAAGATCGAGAACAAAACAGTTTACGAGCAGGCAACTTGTAGTACGGCAGTACGAGCTGTGAGCTGTCTTTCGAATCAGCCAACTAACCTACATAAATGTGCTTGAGTTTTATAGAAATCTAGTGACGTTCTTTTTTATTTACTTTGTTTGTTTCATAATCCATTTATTTTATTCCTTCCATCTTTTAACATTTCGCGCGAGCATTTCTACAGGAAACTTTCATCATAATATGGTTTAAAAGAAAGACTATTACGTGCTATTACGCAGGTCGAAGCTTTGTGAAAACAACACGCGGAAAGGTGGGGAAGTTTGACGGCGGCAGTTCGAGCAGGCCGTACTTTTCTTCGGTGGCTGCCTTTCCTTGGATAGCTTGTCGCCAATTCTTTCCTCGCGCTGTTTACGAGAATAATACTCGTGAATACTCTTCGATCCTATCGGCCAAGGAGACGAGACATTTCCGTCGTGTAAATCACGGCAAAGGTCGCAGACACCTAAATGCATATAAAAGAGAAGAAATATACAACATAAAAGAAAGAGAATAAGAAAAGACCTCGTATATTTCTTGGCGTCTCGCGGTAAAAGTGTTTGGTCCACTCGAAAAATCTGAAAAAGTAATTTTTCATCGAAAGAATCGAGTTCATTTCCTAAACATTTTTTTCTTTATTTTAGTTATTCTCTATTCAGATATGTATGTATATACTGCGAATATAGTCTATTATACAGTCTCCTAACTTAAGATATCTCCTTTTATTTGCGGAGGTTGCAACGAGGAAGTTCCTTTGGAGAATAAAAGTCATCTGCTGCAACGAAGGACGCTTCTGGCGCAATTCCTTTAACAGTTAATTTGTATTTACTATTATACATATACGGTATCTTAAAAAATTTTATGAAGCCTGATCAATACAAATTATAGATACATACATATTATGTATGTACCTTTTAGAACAGTCCGCCGCAGTACAACGGGAACAATGAAATGTTGAATGCGAAAGAACTTTTCCGAAGCATATCCATTGCAGATCGAGTTCTCGAAGGCGAGATAGAAGAAGTGCGACTCTGCGAAACGAAAATAAAAGATTACTCTTCGTTGGAAAAATGAAATGTAAAAACGAATAAATGAAGATAACTGACGAGTGAGATTCTGTTCACAAGCCGTATTGCACTTTTTCTTCTTCTTATTATAGCAGCCACCGTGAAGAGTAAGATTCATGTGCCTATTAAGCGCCTAAAATTAACGTAATAAATTATGATTTTTATTTATCCGAACCTTAATGTAATTCTCCCGTTTCGAGTTTGTCTCGCAGTTCGAAATAAGAGCGTATGCGACAGCCTTCTTTTGCTTAATTGCCGTAAAAATCTAAATTAGAAAGGGAGAAAATCTGTCTAAATTGTTAATAATGGTAATGCCATGAATTGAATATTGTTGAAGAAGAACTAAAATGTAAAAATATGTATATAGATAAATGAATGATTAAACAAACCTGTTTCTCGGTAACAATTGTCCAATTAGTAGGTCGCGAACGAGTTGTCTGATTTATCGGATAGAAGGCTCCATATGTCCAGGCATACGAGCCGGGCACAAGATGGTAGCCGAGAGTTGTGTTGAAGTAATCACGGGGAATCTGATTGTGAGGAATATGCTTTTGCATGAAGTATATGTTCTCCCTTGGGAAACATGTTAAAGAACCTCCATGACCACAAAAGGTTAGTAACTTTTTGATACCTTTTTAAGCGCATCTCCAGAATGAATGGGAGACTCCAGGAGCAACGAAACATAAATTTGCTCAAGCCGACGGTGCCTTGGTAGATTAGAGACATTTACGTTGCGGATATGAAAGATAATCGCGTCCGCCTCTTCGTCTTTACTGCAAAAAAAATGCAATTCGTTTGCTCGGAGATACTTTCTTCAGCAAGGGATACGTTTCGACTCGATGGCAAATGGTGCCCAATCGAACGCAGTGCCCTTTTCACGATCCTTCTCTCCATGGATAGTAATGAGGGTAATTGGGTATATGCATATTCGAATTGACGCGTTCAAGCTGTTATAAACCCGCAAAAGGGGGACGAATGATTTGAAGGCTGGTATAATTTTTTCGGCGATAACCTTCCTTTAACTGAAGGCAGAAAAGAGAAGCTGCGAAGACGTAGGCAAATCTATCGTCTTCTCTTTTAGATAATTCAAAGTGGTAACAATTCAGTGATCAAAGATGAGGAGACGAAGGAGAGCAAGAGTGTTCTTCTTTACCTGTAATTGCACCTGTAACTTCTCCTCCTTATCTCACAGTTGTAAGGACAACCAATGAGGGCATTGCGAAGGAGGAGAACGAGGTCTTCGCTTAATCAATTTTTTTATTTGTTTCTCTATTCATTTTCATATGAAAAAATGTACTGAATCTCAAGAAAAAGTTTAAAGAAATGTTTTTACATTTTCATTTGAAATTAAATATAGAAAATTTTGAGGCTGACCTGAAGAAGGACGTCCAAGCAAGAATAACAGGCTGATGGTTGAGTTTTTGGAAATAGCTGATGCTACTCACGACAGGTATCTGAAATAGAGATTCAAAATCAATCAATAAGGGGTGAAATTAAAATGTTCTACCTTCCGCAAGATTCTTTGCTGCATTTCGGAAAGGTAAATAAAAAGAAGAACAGCGACGGACGAAACGATCAGAAAATAAAATAGACATCTCTTGGAATTTGTAGATTTGAGCGCTTCAGCAGAACTGGTGGGTAGTTTCATTGAGCGAGTAATTACCTTACAAATTGAAGAATTATATTGCGGAAATAAATAACTCGAGGATACTATCAATAAACAAAGTACTTTACCCTTATTGCAAGTTTAAAGTGCAGTTTTGGGGTGTGACACAACATTAACAGGGCAAAAATACGAACAGGAAATACGGAAATAAGTTTGTTCAATACTTTAACGACTTTCAGGGTATATTGAAACGACAATAAATGCTACGGACATCCGTTATATAAATAGTGAAATGATAGCATCCATAACGAGATGCCAAAAATTTTATTGCGCCGCAGAAAAAAAATCTTGGTGAGAGCTGAATGCATCAAATATGAAGAGAGAGCACGTATAAAGTAGAAATGCGGAAAGAGTGCGAGATAAAATAACGCATTTGGTTAAACTTCACCTCCATTGGGGCTGATAAGAAGAGGAAAGTGGCGGTCATGGAAGAGTCGGGTCATGGAGACGAAACGAGATAGTTACATGTGAGCGAGCGCTACCATGGTGGGTTACAACCCATAAAACCACAGCTCATAGGAAAGTTATGATATGACTCAACATTTCGATTCATGAGCAATTAAATTTCTATTATTTTCCAAAATGAATTTTTCTATCGTGTTAATGAAAAGATCATTTAAAAAAAGTAAATTTAAAGGAACTATCCATGGAGTTAAAAAGCCGCTTTTGCAGAATTAACCTTTGAGTTCGCGCATGATATTGCAAAAAGTTTTGGCGGCATGCTAGCACAGTATCCATCACAACAAACTAGACTTTTTGAGCCTTTTTCGCTCTGCCCCTCTTCTCCGCTTTCCTCGTAAAACACTGAATGAACACTCGTAAATTGAAGAAGAAGGCAGTTTTCCTCACCATTCGACAAGCAATGTTCCTTACAAGAATTTTTTTAAAGAAAAGTTTTTAAATTAACAAATTAACATGTTTGAAAATGAATATCCCCAATAATGGTTTCATTCTTGCAAGTGCTCCAAAAGGCGTGTTGTGAGTAAAATAGAGAACGCGAAAATTGTGGTAAACCTTACTTTACATCTCTTTCATTTACTCCTTCGTTGCTTGTCTTTTGAATCCATTATGTCTCATTCATATACATACATGTTCGGTATTTTTTCTGATGTTATTACATACAACAAGTTCATCAACGCATTAATTTATCAAAGGAATGTGATTAGGATCGGATGATCATTGCTGTCGTGATTATCGCAACGATGATCATGAGAACGGCGACAAGGACAGAAGCGGCGAGAACCGCCGTAAAAACTCTAAATTATCTTTTGACTCTTTTGGGAGGGTTTAGTAAGAAAAAAAACAGCTAACATTTCCCATATCGGATCCGGAGAAGCTTCGGTAGTCGTCAATGCGGTAGAAGTCACTTCGGGAGAAAAAGCTGGTGAGGTTGTCCTGAAGCGATTTGTTCTTCATTCCTATCTTACCTTAGCAGTCGCACCAAAATTGATTTAGGAATAAAAAAATGTGTTTTTTTTTCTTTTATGAGATTCGGTTTCCGAGTAACATCTTAGAAACCATGCTAAACTGTCACCTTCTTGTTCTACTGAAATCATCAAAGCCTATGAATGATCATCAGCTATACATTTTGCATTGTAGCAAACGCGCCAAAATGGCATATTATTTGAAACGCCGAAATTGTTTAAAGATTACATCTCACTCATCTGCTCTTTTTTCAGTGGCATGTTTCTCATCTTTGTTGGAATGTTTTAGAAAGACATATGTGACAATGTTATAACATCGACTTTATTGATATGAAAAATTGATTGGTTTTAAAGAAGAATGTCCATTCAACGGTCTAAATTATAATGCACAAATATTCATATGCAAATCTATATTGTAAATTATTACCCGTTAAATATCAAAAAGCTCTATTATGGCTTTGCATTCTTCATGGAAAGCAGTTGGGAAAATGCAAAAAATTATACTTCTGCTTGACTTTGTGCCAGTTTCTCACCAACTCCTTCATCACATTGTTCAGTCGAATAATACTCTTGAATATTTGACGATCGATTTCGCCATGGAGAGGAGACATTTCGGTAATGCAAGTCACGACATAAATCACAGACTCCTATAACAATGAATTTATCTATTTATTAATTTAATAAATGAGGAAATATAATGTGATCCTAAATATATCTAAAGAAATTACCGCGGTTATTCTGAGGCATGTCGCGGTAAAAGTGTTTGGTCCAGTCGAAAAACCTGAGCATGCGATTTTTTAACGATTTTTTCTAGCGAAATATTTCAAAAAATCATCTTTATATATTATTCATTTTAAGATAAAATAAACTTATTCGCAATTCTTTTATTCCTATAAAGATATTCAATGATTGGCGTACTCAAGATATCTCGTTGTGTTCTCGGATGCGAAGACGAGAAAGTTCGCAAGTTCTTTTGGAGTAGAAAAATCATCTGCAGCTACGAACGAGGAGTCTGGAGCTATTCCTATAATTCAATCACTTATAGTTGTTTGTATTGAAATCAAAGGGGACGATCACCGAAAAATAATTAATTCAGGTTCGAATTGCCACGTCCACCATGTGAGTGTTTCTCAGATTCTCGCGTGCTTTTTTGCATGTTGCACAAAACCCGCTGCGTGAAGTAGCACGCGCGGCAATTTGAAATATGAAAATTTTTTGGCGATCTCACTCTTTTTAAATATTATCATATTTCAATAATGAGAAATCAATAAATTTAAAAATAAATTGCCTTTCAGAATTGCTCGCCGCAGCACAACGGGAACAATGAGATGTGCAATCCGAAAGAACTTTTCCGTAACATATCCATTGCAGACCGAATTCTCGAAGGCGAGGTAGAAGAAGTGTGACTCTGCCGGATTGCAAAAAAGATAAATAGTATATTGTAAACATTATAAATAAATGAAAACGCACGGGAGAGATTCTGTTCACAAGACGCATTACACTTCTGACTCAGCTTATTCTCTTCCTTTTCATAGCAGTCACCGCGTAGTGTAAGGTTCATGTGACCTTTCAACGCCTGCAGACTGTCAAATATATATTGCAATTAGAGAAGAATAGAAGAATAAATAAATGTAATCTTAAATAAAGTCAATTCCGGGTCATCAAGGAGGAATGTGAAGGTCAAAACCGTGATATAAGTCTCTCGTTTCGAGTTTGTCTCGCAGTTGGAAATGAGTGCGTAAGCGACATCCTTTTTTTTCTTAACAGCCTCAGCAATCTGAATTGAGATCTCTTTAAAATTGTAGATATATCCATAAACAATTCTTAATTAACAAATAAATATGTCACCGTTATAAAATTAATATAGTAAAAATAAGGAAGGAAATAAGCAAACTAATAATTAACTTGCTGGTCGGTGACAGTTGTCCAATTACTCAATGACGAACGGGTTGTCTCATTTGTCGGATAAAAGGCTCCATAAGTCCAGGCGTACGAACCAGGCACAAGTTGGTATCCGAGAGTTGTGTTGAAGTAATCACGTGGAATCTGTCCCATATGGGAAATACATATACAACAAAGTATTTGTAGCAACAAGAAGAATATAGATTATATTTTGCAAGGCATTTTGCAACTACTGACAGAAGAAAAAAGTGATTAGGCGAAATAATAATAAAAACATGGGTTTAGTGTGTAAGTAAATAGAAGAATATGTACATACCTCCAGAAGCTCACTGCCAGCATGAATCGGTGATTCCAAGAGAAAAGAAACGAAATGCTGCTCGGGCTGCCGTTGTGAGGGCAAATCAGAGACAATTACGTTGCGAAGATGGAAGACAATCGCGTCCGCATCTTCGTCTTGGCAGCAGAAAAAAGAAGAAGTAAGAAGCCGTCAATACAAATTTATATTCCGGCAATTTACAAGATAATTTTCCAGACATGATCGGATTGCTAGCTCCTACTTGTTTTTTCGGCTGTTCATAAACTGTATTTTCTCACGATGAAGCGAGCAAATTCAATCTTGATCAACACCTCCTTTAGGCGTATTCCAGTTCAACTGACATCGATTGAAGACCATGGTTACTATTTTATTTTTTCAAAAATTATTTTAACCCGAACAGGTTCCGTGATCAAACATCACTAAATGAATCCTTACCTGTGATAGTCATCTCTTTTCCTAATCTCGCAGTTGAATGGACAATCCGTCAGGGCATTGCGAAGGACTTGGTCGAGGTTTTGGCTGAAAAAAAAATTGTGTGCTATGCTTTTGTGTATCTTTATGATCATTAATTCAAACTAGTTTCAAAGAGAATAAATTTAAATTGAATTAAAATAAAATTTGTTGTTTAAGGAGCGTTTTTCTTATGTTTCTAACAAATAGTTGTTCTTCATTTTAATGTACAAATCGTGAAACCTAAAGAACGCTGTCCAAGCAAGAATCACGGGCTCTCTTTGCATTCCATTAAAACAACTGCGATTAATAACGAACGGAATCTGCATTTATCAGATTAGAGAAGAGACTCATATACGCAACAGAATAAAAATTAAAAAAAAAACTTTGTAAGAATATATAACTTATAGAAAGCAAATATGTTTAAAAAAAAGTCAACCTTGTTGGACAATGTTTGTTGTATTTCAGTGTTGTAGATAAGCAGAACAATAGCAACGGAAATGAATACAAGGAAATGAAGGACATATTTCCTTAGACTCGTTGTTGAGCAACAGAGTTGCATTGACGATTACTTCTAAATTCAAGAATGATAGTTTGCCTAAAGTGGGAATTTCGTACAGTACGTACATAAGCAACCGCTAACTGGTAAAGGAAAGATGAAATAATCAAGAATGTCTAACAGTTAGAAAGAAGAATGGAGCGCATTCGTATTGTTATTGAAGAAACTTTTTGGACGCATTCTTTCCTTTCCATTGTTTGTTCTCTTATTTTTCTAGCCAGGAACCTTCCTCCTTAAACGAGCGTCGGAATTATTAGTCATCGCCAAGGAAGAATGCTTTTCTCTGCAGATTTGTCTTGTTCGGCTTCGCATCAGTCTTCCCTTTTTTGTCATATTACTCTTTTTCAATGTTTGTTATTTCTTTAACTTGGAAATATTGTATACCTTCATATTTCTTTCACTAATATTTAAGAGAGCCTCTCCGTAAGGCTCAATCATGGCCAGTAACGTCACTGACGATTTGGAAAGATTAAGAATGAGCGTAGTTATGGATCAATGAATGCGCTTGCACTGTGACTCGGCGACCTAAAATGCGCCATTTTGACCGACTCGTGCGCATTTTTCGCCTGATATCGAAAACATAAATTTTTTTTGAAAGTACCTTATTTTGTAGCAAATTTAATGCTCTTTCTTCCTATCTGAGAGCCATTCTGTGGAAATGACCGTAAAGTGTCAATATGCCTCGTCGAAATATTTCAGGTGAATTTTTTTGGTCGAAAACAAATTTTCATAAAAAACTTCTCTAGATGAAATTTGAAGGGCTTAAAAAGAGCTGTCGAATGGTACCTTCGTTATCTTTGAAAACCATCTTTTGAAGGAAATACAGTCCAATGAAATTTTGGGGTTACGGTAGCGTATCTCATAGGAAAAACGACATACAGAAATGAATTTAGGCTCATTTTAAAGAGCTCATCGAGTTGTATAAGATATGTGATTTCTATGTTAAAAAATAAATAAAAAAAATTCCCAGGGCAGGCCTTAATGCAGCCGTGGTCGAGCCTTAGGGAGAGGCTCTCTTAACTATTATTGATTGTCCGCCATTCCTTGTACAACAGTAAATGCTTGTAAAATTTGATAAGAAGGCAGTTTGTTAATTTCTCGGCGAGCAAGATCTTACATTTAGCTTCATGTATACAGATATCATATGTAGTTTTTATAATTATCTAACCTTTCCCATTGCGGATTAGGAAGGCTACGGTGTCGGCAATGAGTTTAGGAGTCCTCGGTGTTGTGGATGACATGAAGCGTTTACTTTCCCAAATTTAACTTTACTCAATTATATATAAAATGAAGGGGATATATCAGTTTCCGACTTTTGTTCAGTTGAAATAGGTCAACATCGTGGGGAAGAATTCGAGGAAATTTGCCGCATCTCCTCGCTCATGTAGCAGCAAGTTCGGGGAGGGTATTACTCATATTCTACCAATAAACTGTTTTGACCCTGATGTGACGCAGAGGTACCAGAAGAAAATTGGAAAAAAGTGTTCTTAAGATCCCTCTCCATGCCTCTCACTCTTTTACTGTTTTCCAATGGCGTAATGTGTTTGCTACAATCGTGCATCCGAAATGTCTCCTCGATATGCGCAAGTTCTATCTTTTTTCTGATGTCATTGCCTCCACTTATCGTGCATATTTATTTGTCAATTTTTTGTTGGGAAGGTGTGATTTTGAAGAGTACGACCGTCTAGGAGACGCAGACGACCAGGGCCAACACAGCCGACCCGAAGAAAAACGCCTTACAACTACTAATCGGCGATGCCGAGGTAGTTGTCGCTTCAGGAGCCAAGGCTGGAGTGGTTGTCACAACCACAGCTGGAGTTGTTTTCCTGAAGCGATTTATTTTTTAAAAGCTAAAGTCAAGCTAATGCATGAACTGGCAATATTCCTTTCCAATGCACCCTTTTTGTTGAAATAGTCTCAATAGCTTTGCGAAGTATAGGAGAAACTAACGGAACGGGTTCGCTCATGTAGCAATTTCGGACAGTGTAATTATGGAAAGGAAAGTGGTTGAAGAAGCAACGGCAGAGAGAACGAGAAGCACCAGAGAAACAGAGAATAGGAGAAGACGAGAGCTTGCACGAGAGTCGACCATTCGGGAGCAGTGCACCATTGTGCAGTGATCGGGAATGAGGAGTTTTCGGCTCTTTCACAGCACTCCGAACGTTGTCCTTAAAATGCCCCAAGTCGACAGAAGAATGTGTTCGCCTGCACTTTTTCTTACGATTAGGGTTAAGGACAAACATTCATTTGAATTCACTGTTAGTACCTTTTGTCGCGAAACGGCATAAGATGGCTAAGTACAGAGGTTAGTGAAAACATTGGCTAGTCCAATTAGACCGTTGATTCCCCTAATGTAAGTCAGTACTTCATGCTTTAGTACTGTTTTACATCAAGCAGACCATGCTCGTTATATATGTACATACATCACCTAAGCTTCGAAAAAGCTGAGTTACTGCACCTTAAAATAATAATAATAATAATAATAATAATAATAATAATAATAATAATAATAATAATAATAATAATAATAATAATAATAATAATAATAATAATAATAATAATAATAATAATAATAATAATAATAATAATAATAATAATAATAATAATAATAATAATAATAATAATAATAATAATAATAATAATAATAATAATAATAATAATAATAATAATAATAATAATAATAATAATAATAATAATAATAATAATAATAATAATAATAATAATAATAATAATAATAATAATAATAATAATAATAATAATAATAATAATAATAATAATAATAATAATAATAATAATAATAATAATAATAATAATAATAATAATAATAATAATAATAATAATAATAATAATAATAATAATAATAATAATAATAATAATAATAATAATAATAATAATAATAATAATAATAATAATAATAATAATAATAATAATAATAATAATAATAATAATAATAATAATAATAATAATAATAATAATAATAATAATAATAATAATAATAATAATAATAATAATAATAATAATAATAATAATAATAATAATAATAATAATAATAATAATAATAATAATAATAATAATAATAATAATAATAATAATAATAATAATAATAATAATAATAATAATAATAATAATAATAATAATAATAATAATAATAATAATAATAATAATAATAATAATAATAATAATAATAATAATAATAATAATAATAATAATAATAATAATAATAATAATAATAATAATAATAATAATAATAATAATAATAATAATAATAATAATAATAATAATAATAATAATAATAATAATAATAATAATAATAATAATAATAATAATAATAATAATAATAATAATAATAATAATAATAAAAGAAAAGATTATATGTCAAAATGAGTTTAATTTAATTCACAAATCACAAGGGCATTGTCAGAAGAAGACTTTTTGTTATTGTAGAGACGTTTTCAAGGAGACATCGGTTATAAAAGCGAGAGAGTCGGCATTATTAGTCATCGCCATGTGTTACTTTCATTTCATTTCTCGCCAAGGGAGAAGGTTACTTTCTGCAGATTTCTCATATTCGGCGTTCTTTCCGTAAGATGAAAATGCCTTTCAAATACAATATTTTTTGTCTTTACAAAAATCTTAAATTCACACTTGCCTTCGCGTCAAGTTTAGGCCTAAGCCTCAGATCTTAGGAGTGCTAAGATCATGTTCGCTGCTATAGATCTAATCGAGGTCTCCAATGTCGGTTCCGTTACAAGTCAAACTAGCAGAGTCCGAGAAATACATAGGACGAATTGGCAGGGGGCGGAAGACGGGTAGAAGTATCAGCAGAGAGCACGACTAGCAGAAGAGAGGGAGAGAAAACGAGCTGGAGAAGGCGAGAGCTCCTACTAGAGTCGACCATTCGGGAACAGTACACCATTGTGCAGTGATGGGGAAAGAAGTGTTAATCTCTTTTATAGCAATGAGTGTTGTCCTTGAAATGTTCCAATTAAACAGATGAAGGAGTTCTTCTTTACTTTGTCGAGTTCAGTTGTAAGGTCATTTATTTATGTCAAGAAACAATTAGTTATACATTTAAAAGTTATGGTAAGTACATACAATAAACATGATACAGTTCCTCAACGGTCTTTCATTTGAATCACAAGAGATTGTTTTTTCACTGCTTTCCGGGGGATCAGAATGGATCTTTTTCGGCTAATGGTTAGAAGAAGTAAATTTTCTGTTATATCTCTATTGCATGGATTGCCTTGGGTTAAATGTTTTCTCATTACAAAATCATTTAAAAGCAACACGTTTTATTCTTAAAAAGTGAGAGCATCGTCGATTTCGAAGCACTGAAGTACAATAACTGCCAGAGAAATCAGCACGGCGATTGTGAAGAAGGCCACTCCGACCCAGAAGAACTGCACAGGGAATTTTTCTTTAGTAAGAATGAAAACTCATTTTTAACCCAGAAGTGAGAAATAAAACTCTTAGTAATATTAAATGATAATATAGTCGTCTTAAAATATATTTTAAAAAATTTCTCTTACCGGAAATGTATAAATTGGCTTCAAATACAACAGCGCTTCTTCTTGTGGAGAAGACGTGCTAGAAGCATGCTTGGCCAAAGATAATATTTTATCTTCATTAGACTGTTTGTATTTCTGCGACTTTACATAGCGACTTCTATTTTTTAAGTTGGTTTCTTTAAATTCCGAGTAAGATCTTAAGCCGACATGGCAGTGGTTGCCGTCGGCTCCGTGGTGGTGGTAGTTGTACTGGTCGAAGTGGTGGTGGAAGTTGCACTGGCCGCATTCGTGGTGGTAGTTGAATCGGTCGAAGTCGTCGTTGAGCTGCAATGGACCTGTTGCAGTGATGGCTATAATCTTTCAATATTGTCCTCCATTTTTGTAATTAGACTTCTCTTCAGCTGAAGCATATTTTCACAACTTTCACTTTATTCATGTATGAAAAGTCAAGCAAATGCATGAACTTTCTGTTTTCCTTTCCAATGCAATTTTTTTTGCTGAAGAAGATTCAAAAACATTGCGTAGGAAAGAAAAACTTGCTGGAAAGGATCGCTCATGCAGCAAGCGCGTGTCGCAATATAGTTGAATTGGACAATTCCGTCTTTCACTACAAAGATCGCCTGCTTCGCGCTCCCTTCGATTCTAGTTTCATTTGTCCAGTGCTCAGCAACAATCGGAATTCGCTCTTCTCCGAGACGCCACTCATAGCACTCATGCACAAAAGTCTCCTGAAATGGGAGATGATGTTTCACGTTGTATCTAACTTTCTTCTTGATGTTCATCTCTCATGCCGATTGTATAAAAAAAGGTGTAAAAATTCTTTGCAACTAGCATTGCAGTCTTCCTTCCAGAATGCGCCAACATAGCAGTCGTTTATATAATATTGATCTGGAAAAGCTTCCGTGCTCATCGCCGTGAAAGCGGTATTGTTGAAGATGACGGCTGAAATTTAACAAATATGCAAATAGTTGTGTTATGCCAAAGCATAATTCTCGTGTGGGTTCAGCCAAAAAGAAAGACTGGAAGATTTGGATTAAAAAGAAATCGTGTGCTCCAAAAGATACCACCAATGAAGCCCTCCGGACAGAACTCAGGAGTGCCAAGAACATGATTGTTGCTGTAGATATAATCGAGGTGGTCAAGATCGGCGGAGCCATTGAAAGAGTGCCATCCGGGAGGGGGTTGAGGGCGGGATGAAGCATCAGCAGAGACAACGAGAAGCACCAAAAAGGCAGAGAAAAGGAGCGGGAGAAGGCGAGAACTTGGACGAGAGTCGACCATTCGGGAGCATTGCAACATTGTGGAGTAATGGGAAAGAGTCATTTTCGGCTTTTTATATCATTCTATGCGCTGTCCTTGAAAGGTCCCTACTTCTTCTTAGTTAGGGTTAAGGACAACAATTCATTTAAAAGTAGAACTGTTTTCGAGTTCAATTATTATCACTTATGTATGTATGCACATCTGTGAAGAGCAATGAATTTTAAAGTGATGGTAAGTGCATCCATTTTCCACGACGCGATTTATGCGAAGATATATACATAGTACATACATATTTTATTGCATGTTGTAAACATTCAAATTAAAGAGAAGTAGTTGTAAAAGCTCACAAATTTAACTTACATATAAAATACATAAGAATAAAATGCTTATGACAGTCGCATAATTGCAGCGAGGCTGATGCGAACTCGTCCAGTTCCAGAGTTGAGCGGGTCGGGATTCTCTCTCGTAAAGGAGTTGTAGGCTCTGGAAGATTTGAAAAATGTCATTTGCACCTAAATTTATTATACTTTATTCGGCATCCAGAACAAAGAAGTGTTTATCTCTTTTATGCACTGAGTGTTGACCTGAAATGTTCCAATTAGACAGATGAAGTAGTTCTTCTTTACTTTGTCTTAAGTTTAAGGACAAACATCTATTTAAACGAACATATTTTTCGAGTTCAGTTGTAAGGTCATTTATTTGTGTCAAGAAACAATTAGTTATACATTTAAAAGTTATAGTAAGTACATACATTTAACACGACACAGTTCCTCAACGATCTTTCATTTGAATCACAAGAGATTGTTTGCTACTGCTTTCCGGGATATCAGAATGGATTTTTTTGGGCTAATGGTAAGAAGAAGCAAATTTTCTGTTATATGTATCTCTATTGCATGGATTGTCTTGGGTTATATGTTTTTCTCATTACAAAATCACTTAAGAGCAACACGTTTTATTCTTAAGAAGTGAGGGCAACGTTGATTTCGAAGAACTGAAGTACAATAACTGCCAGAAAAATGAGCATAGCGATTGTGAAGAAGGCCACGCCGACCCAGAAGAACTGCACAGGGGATTTTTCATTAGTAAGGATGAAAACCTATTTTTGACCCAGAAGTGAAAACAAAAACTCCATAGTAATATTAAATGATAATATAGTCGTCTTCAAATAATTTAACCAATTTTTCTCACCGGAAATGTATAAATAGGCTTCAGATACGGCAGCGCTTCTTCTTGTGGAGAAGACGTGCTAAAAGCATAATTGGCCATAATGTTTTATCTTCATTTGTCATGCAAATTCCCCTTCTCGTCCTATCCTTCGTCCTTGCACTATGCTGATTTACCGTAGTGCATTTTCATTATCCAGTCACATCATTAACGTGATTATTTTCCTGACTTCAGTCTGCTTGGTAGCGCTCCTTTGGAGCGGTTCCTCTTTCCTCTCTCGTATTTTTATTGTTGCCTTCTGGCCAGTTGCTTGATAAAAGCAGTGTTTTTCGCCAGAACCCAGTCCCCTCACATCCAATCGATAGATAAGAAGCCGGGAGAGCTTCATTACACATTAGACTGTTTGCATTTCTGCGACTTTATATAGCGACTTCTATTTTTTAAGTTTGGTTCTTTAAATTCCGAGCACGAGCTGAAGCCAATATGGCAGTGGTTGTCGTCGGCTCCGTTGTGGTGGCAGTTGTACTGGTCGAATTCGTGGTGGTAGTTGCATCGCTCGAAGTCGTCGTTGAGCTGCAATGTACCTGTTGCAGATATGGCCATAATCTGTACACATTGTGGTCTATTTTTGTAATTAGACTGGTCTTCAGCTGAAGCAATTATTCCCAACTTTTGCTTTATTCACGTATGATGCAAGAACTTTCTGTCTTCCTTTCCAATGCACTTTTTTGCTGAAAAAAGATTCAAAAACATTGCGTAGGATAAAAAAACTTGTTGGAAAGGATCGCTCATGCAGCAAGTGCGTGTCGCAATTTCTTTAGATAGGAGAATTCCGTCCCTCACTGCAAAGATCGCCTGCTTCGTGCCCTCGTCGAATCTAGTTTCATTTGTCCAGAGCTCAGCAGCAATAGGAATTCGCTCCTCTCCGAGACGCCACTCATAGCACTTATGCACAAAAGTCTCCTGAAATGAGAGATAATGTTTAACATTGCTTCTAATTTTCTTCCGGACTTTCAAGCATTCAGTTCATGTCCATCTCACAATTACATGCCGATTGCGCACTTGGTTCATGGTCACGAGTTAAAGGATAAATTTCTTTGCAAACTAGCATTGCAGTCTTCCGTCCTGAATGCGTAAACATAGCATTCGTTTATAGAATATTGATCTCGGGAAGCTTTCATGCTCATCGCCTTGAATGCGGTATTGTTGAAGATGACGGCTGAAATTTAAAGTAATTTAAAACAAATATGGAAAGAGTTGTGGAATGCCAAAGCAGAATTCTTATATAGGCCAACAAGCAACCACCAACGAAGCCCTCCGGGCAGAACTCAGGAGTGCCAATATCATGTTTTTCGCTGTAGATGTAATCAACGTGGCCAAAGTCGGTTCCATTCCAAGTCAGATCGGCGGAGACATTGAAAGGGTGCCATCAGGGAGGGGGTTGAGGGCGGGAAGAAGCATCAGCCGAGACCACGAGAAGTACCAGAGAAGCTGAGAAAAGGAGCAGGAGAAGGCGATAGCTTGGACGAGAGTCGACCATTCGGGAGCATTGCAACATTGTGCAGTGATGAGAATGAGTCATTTTCGGCTTTTTATATTACTCAATGCGTTGTCCATGAAATGTCCCAACACGACGGAAGAAGGAGTTATTCTGTACTTCTTCTTAGTTAGGGTTCAGGACAACATTTACAAGAAGAGCTGTTTTCGAGTTCAATTTTTAATATACTGCACTTATGTATGTATGTGAAGGAGCAATGAATTTTAAAGTGATGGTAAGTGCATCCATTTTCCACGATGCGATTTATGCCAAGATATATACATACATACATATTTTATTGCACGTTGTAAACATTCAAATTAAAGAGAAGTAGTTGTAAAAGCTCACAAATTTAACTTACATACATATAAAATACATAAGAATAAAATGCTTATGACTGTCGCCTAATGGCAGCGAGGCTGCTGCGAACTCGTCCAGTTCCAGAGTTGAGAGGGTCGGGATTTTCTTTCGTAAAGGAGTTGTAGGCTCTGGAAGATTTGAAAAATGGCTTTTGCATCCAAGTTTGTTATGTTTTGTTCAGCATCCAGGAGCGTTTAAAAAATAAAGAAAAGAAATTTTAATTCTAAGCATATTTTATTACCCTTTATTATTTATAACAACTAAAAAAATCAAAAGCAGAACGAACGCGCGCATATTAGGAATGCCAATGTCGACTGCGTTGTAAGTAACATCCACGCCAGCAAATGGCACTTCAATGTTAGAAGATGTCGAAATCTTTCCTAAAATCGGAAAAAAAGTTTTAGTTTTATATTATGAAGAAAAAGACCTAAAAGTAGTATACATTCTAAACATGAAAAGAAAGAAAGAAAATGAATTTTAAAACAAATAACCTTCCGGCCAATTGACAAAAGTCTGCTTCGTGCCGCGGAAGAAGGAGACGCCGTGATCACGAGGACGGTCGAATGTACGGTGAGTTCCTGGAGAGCACAAGATTTCAGCACACTGATTTTTCTAAATTGCTTAATCTTATTCATTAATGAATAATTTCATGTCTGTCTTTATATGTACATCGGGAGGAATTCTGCGTCCATTCATTCATGTATTGTAAATCCAAGAGTTTCTAACTCGCGAATCCATTTAATTTTAATAATAAAAATAAAATAATTTTTTTTTAAAATTACAATATAAATTATTTTGAAATTTATTTAAGAATATAATGTCAAAAAATTTTAAGTTAAAGGAAGAGATCGCCGAAAAAATACGTGATAATCAAATTGCTCACAGACTCTAGCTCGCGCGTGCAATTTTGACGCAGCGGGTTTATGCGAACTGCGAAATAGCCAGCGTGCATGAGAGTGCCTTCTCCCATGCAGAGGTGTCAACGGCCCGGCCCGATGGGCCGGCGGGCCCAACATTCCATGGGCCCGGGCCGGGCCCACGAATTGTTGGGCCGGCCCGTGGGCCCGTTTGGGCCCGATTATTTGAGAAATTGGTGGATGGGTCAACTGATTTGAAATTTTTTCACTTTTCTTCTTCAAATATTTCGCTGATCTATCTTCAAATGATTTTCTTCAAACTAATATCATTAAAAAAACATCACCTTTTAAAAAATCTTATAAGAACTCACTTGAAGAAAATCGTTTGTAGAAAAAACATGTAAATCGGGCCGGGCCCAAAATTCAAAGGCCCGGAAAAGTACAGACCGGGCCGGGCCGAGAGTTTGGGCCCGACAGGCCGGACGGCCCAAAAATGTTAGGCCCGTTGACATCTCTGCTCCCATGACGGCAAGAGAATCCTGCATTCTCTCGGTGATCCAACTATTTTAATTAATAAATTAATGTTCTATGAGCATTTCGCACCAATAGCGTCGTAGCCATAGAAAATGCCTCGGACAATCGGAGGCGGTGCCATTTCACTCCGAGTCGCCGGCGTTATATCGACGTCTGGCCGCCAGACTTTTTTGCAGCGAGTTGCCCATCTGAGAACTTTGTAATTATTTAATTGAAACAAATACAATGTCAGCATAGCGAGTAATGTGTTTTTTTTTCAAAACAAGCATAAAAACAATTTTGTTTCTTTTACAACAAACATTAAGAATAACTACTATTCTCGCTAGAATATTGATTTTACTGCAGTAAATGTATCTGTAACCTTTGACAATTTGGCGTCGTGGCCTCTGTGTTAAACTGCGGCTGGCACTGCCAGTCCATGACCCACGACAGATGTAGACATTCGCAAGCATTCACGCACACTGGATCGGTCTCCTCTAATCATTGCAAACTTTTTTGAAAATTAATTAATTTTTTTTATCGATTTCTTGATTATGCAAACAAATCGTGCAGCTCTGTACATTGTTCATTCGAAGGATGCGACAGCCAATCAATGATAGTTGTATTAGATGAAAGTAATGACAAGATATCCTAAAAGTGTTCAAAAATAAGTAAATCAAAAAAACAAATTAAATAAATAAATAAAAAGCTCGCTTACTCGACACTGCGTGTAGCACATTTCGAGTGCTCGGACTCCCGCCTTCGGAAGGCCTTGCTGACGCCACATCACGATTTGGCGACGAATCTGTTGAAGGGCAATCTTGGATCTCGCTCCCATCAACTTACTCGATATTTCAGTCACCTTCTTCTCGTCTACCACATTCATTACGTCACTAATTCTAATAATATATATCTCTGGATTCTCTCTTTCTTTCTCTCTCTCCCTCTTTCTCTCTCTATCAGTACTCATTTTTCTCTGACTCCTCTCCCCTCCACCTCTCTCTCTCTCTCTCTCTCTCTCTCTCTCTCTGACATGATTAACAGAAGGCAGCACGCGATCGTTGCAGTATGCCTCATAACGCTCGCAGATAATGCGAACTTCCTCGTTGTACTTGGCAATGTTCGAGGTGCGGAAGTAATATCTGGAAAAGGACATGCCCAGCATTGACATCTACAATATCGATCATTTAAGAGATCGGTGTTTAATAACTTTTTACTATTCCAAGCTCTCCGTTTTCGCCTTATTATGTACATATGTAGTTCGTTTGCGAAATGAAAATGTAAATTAATTGTATGGCATGCTCAATTATTTTACGTGCATAAATATGCATAACTGTTACATATGTTTATGTAATTTATATGAGTATTGGAGAGCTGTTGATCGTTAATTACATAGATGACTATTTTCGTTAGCCCACTTGAAGTGCGGCAGAAACTGGCGGCACTGATCGTCGAGCGTCGTGACTGGCCGCGCGGCCTTCTCCAGCTCCGAGAGTGGCACCGTGAACAGGTCAAGGCCAGTCGAGATGTCTATCATAAGGGATTTTTTTTCTATTGTTATTCGTTTTGGTTACACTAAAGAGTACATATACATATACTTATGTTAAAATATCACACATTTATTTATTCAAATATATAGAGTATGGTCATCAAGGCACAGGCAAAATAGGATGATAAAACGAGAGTGAAACCTGAAAGTGTTTCCTTCGCACTTGACATGACCGCATAGTAGGCAAGAGTGACGCATATCACAATCCAGGGAGACATTTCGAAGGTCTTCAACAACTTGATTAGGTATTTAAATTTAAAAAGATCAATTTTTTAATTGTAAAAAAGGAGCGATCCACAATCGATGCCCAAGGAGAAAGATGAAATGGCTAGGCGAGATAGGAGTTGCGCTTTCTTCTCTCATCCGCGAGACTTGCAACCGGCTCTGATTGTGAGCTGTTCAAAGCTGTTCGGCAAGAGAAAAAGCTAGTCGAGACAAGAGCGTAATCATTAGGCTCTGACGCAAGAAGCAAGGATTGACTAGCCAGTCAACCATGTAAGTAATCATCCTTGATCTCAACGATAAGAATACTCGTTGTATAATATGAAGTTGTACACAAGATGCAAGGTTCTATCTGGTGGCCGAATGCGTTTCACTTACTTTTAGCTTTCATTTGCCAGCCACAAATGAACGACAAAAAATGTGGCAATAACAATAAAAAGACATTACGTCATTTATCAGATCGTTCAGAGAGTTTGACTTTCGTGGCAATCGGTTCGACCGGGTTAGGAAGAATGAGTGAAGACGCCGAGGGGAAAGGGAAGAAGGCCGAATCTTCACTGTTCTTCACTTTCTTCTGCCTCACACGTGCCGGGCTGAGAGACGCGAGGACTCGAGCAGGAAACTGAAGAGGCAACTGCCGGAGGAGCTGATGCAGGACGAGGACTCGAACGGGAAGCTGGAGATGGAGCTCCCAGAGGACGAGACGAATCGGGCTGTCAAGCATTATTTGCTTTATTTAATATGTAAAGAAAAGTAAAAACAATTTGAACATATTTGTTTTCCTTAAAGAAATCATAAGTAATGAACGTTCGATACCATGGGAGGCTTGTCAGACTCGTCCTCATCACTCACGAGGTACCAGTAGAGATTCTCGTTTGGCCTGAATTCCTTGTAAATAGAATGACTTCTTCATAGCGAATTAAGGGAAAGAATACTGTATTATTATTTTTTTCAAATATTACTATTATTGTTATTATAATCATTATGATGTAGACAATCGACCTTTGCTGCCGGGAGAGAACGAACGGCCAAATCTTCCAGCACATCAGAAGAGCAATTACCATCGTCTCGCAGATGATCAGGAAGGAGAAGAGAACTGGAATGAGAAGAAGAAATTTACTTCTCACTTTCTTGATAATTCACTTGTTCTCTTCCTTCTATTCAAGGATTCAAGAGAAATGACAGTCTACTCACAGTCACTGTGCGGCTGAAGCGACCGAGCATTCTATGGCTTGAACATCTGGAATGGAACATTGATCAGCTTGAACATCTTAAATTGAATACTCTTTGGTTTGACCAACTCAAACAGAACATTCATTGGTTTGAACATCTTGAAGTGAACATTCTTTGACTGGAAAAGCAAGTCTAAATCGGCCTCTCCGACCTCGAGCTGCATGACTCCGTCCATGGCGAGCTTCTGCCATGAGAAGAGCGTCTGCGCAATGTCCACCGTGTAGAAGAGCGACGACACGCGGCACGGCTTCAGCTTCTCCTCAATAATTCAACAATCATACTCATGTAAGTATATATACATACATATTTCTATAAATAGTTTTTATTTAATAAATGAAATAAAATATCTAGGTTACAAAAAAATTACTTATAATTAGGCAATTAATTAAATTTGCCTGATTGAGCGGAAGCATCGCGTAGCTCGCGTAGACGGCGATCATCATTGAAATGACTCCTATCACTTGAGAGATCGTAAAGTACCTTGAAAGAGGAATGTCACTTCTCTCTTTAACTTCTCTAACTTCTCTATTTTCTCTCTCCTCAATCTTCCTATCTTTTTCTCTCTCTATTTATTCTCCCTTCTAACTCTTCTCTATCTCGTCTTGTGTTCTTTCCCCAATCTCTCTTTATATAGCTTTCCCCCCTCCCTAACATATTCTGCCGTGTCTCTAGCTCGAGTTGTACTGCCACGTCAGTGATGTTCAAAACGAAGCGGATAACTGTCGTCTGCTTCACCAGCCACTCGAGGCGTCTTACGTTGCGTCTAGAAGAATAGTTGCAAAATAACAAAATATGTATTTAATTATTTAATTACCTATGCATTAATTAATAAAATATTTTATTTAAAACATAAAATAATTCGGCACTATTGTACTATTCTCACCCCAGAGATCGAACTCTTTTTTTTCAAAATTGTTTTTGCTCAAATTCATCCCGAGGTGTTTACTTATCTATTCCCTATCATGATGTCATTTTCACGGCAAGTTAGGCAAGTTTAGGGACGTAGGATGTATGTTTTGCACCTCCGACATCTCGCAAACGCACCTTGCGACGGTGATTTACTGAAGCCAGACGATGAAATGAATGTGATATTCGTTTTCCCCGTGCCGAAAACCTCCCTGTGGTGAATTTCAGCAAAATAAAAATTTAGAATTTTTTTAAATGTGGGATGGGAATAGTACAATAGTACCAATAATTCTTAATTCTCCTTTTCAAAAATTATTGTTTTAAATAATCACATCGAAGCCTTGGCAGTCGGCAGGAAGTGCAAGCAGCAACAGAAGGGGCGAACCTGAGTGAAAAGAACCGTTATAATATCTTTTCCCTTCCATCTTTCCACCCTCTCAATTTGCTGTTTCTCACTCTCCTTCTCTCCAATCTCTTCTCTCTCTCTCACTCTCTCTCTCTCTCTCACTCTCTCTTTCCTTCCTGACATCGAATCGAATCTGCTGCTGCCTGTGCTTCATCCCTCGCACCAAATCAACACGGCCACCGGACAACTTGACGATAAGATCGATCGTCACTCGCACGCAGATCATGTAGTACCTATAAGAGAGAAAGAGAGACGGATAGAGAGAAAGAGATAAAGAGAGAGAGAGAGAGAGAGAGAGAGAGAGAGAGAGAAAGAGAGACAGAGAGAGACGGAGAGAGAGAATGAGAAAGAGAGACGGAGAAAGAGACAGAGAAAGAGAGATGGAGAAAGGGGGAGAGAGGAAGAAGCTGACGTCATGATGATTGCCTGGACGAAGGTGGCCGTCCGCGGGAGAAACATACTCGCCAGGCAGCCGAAGGAGGCGACCTGATAAAGAAAACCTAATCAAAGAAGGGAAACCACCGAATGAGACTTCAGATGTATCACAAAAGGAATGAATGAGAGTGCAGAAAACCGGCTAATTGCTCTGCACTCTCATTCTTACGTACTCTTTCTGCCCTCTCATTCTTTTGTGATACAACTGAAATTTCATTTCTTCGGTTTTTTCATACTTAATTTTTTTTTAATAAATTTGAATTGGGCCTGAACTTAGAAAATATTTAAATAATTTATGTCTATTTTTCTCGCTTCATTCATATTCAATTGTCCAGAATCACTGAATGGAGATTCACCGGATTCATTCCAACGACGTAGTACAGATTCTGCCGCAGTGGAGAGATCTTCACTCGCTCACGCACGAACATGAACTTAATAAAATGGAAATTAAACTCTTGCTGATTATGGTAACGATGATCACAGTAATATTTCTGCTTCTACAGTACACCATTTTCAGTGTGTTCTGGTTCAGCTTCCGAACGCACCAGAATAAAGTGGAGGACGACGATGAGAAAAGTGATTGTGAAGGCGACGATCAACATGAGCATCAGTGGCGTGCTCTTCAATACGGAAGCTGAAATATCGATTGAGAAAAAAATCGATAATAAAGACATTTTCTGTTCACTATTTTATCAAGCTGAACGAAAGGTCGTTTTCTGTCGAAAAGTTGATGTTTGACCTGCCATCCACTCCTTCGAACTCGGCGCCTGCACCCACATGTCGCCCGAGATCCAGTTCCTTATATTGAATATCATCCTGATCTTTCGCAAACATTGTTTCAAGAATTTTTTATCGTCTAAAATCATCGACGAAACAACGATTTAACTATATTTCTTTCACTTTCGACTTGGAGCTTCAGAGCGAACGAGGGCCGCCCGCCGACGGCCGATGAAGAAAGTAGAAATGACAATGCTCAGATAAGCTTCATCTGGAGGATTCATAACCAGCATGTAGTCAAAGAAAAGACACGTAGTGAAAGACTGGACTTGTATGCACTTGATTGGCTGAAATTATTGAATGAACTCAAGTGCAACTAATGTATGTTCAATGATTTGATGCCATATTTGACTATTGAATAATCCGACTTATGCTATTAAAAACACAAAAACATAATTATTCAAAATTTTTGTAATTATGCAAAAAAATGTAAAGTTTTTTGCAAGATTTTTCATTTTATTCATTGTCAGCGCTCACAAACATGAGTGTTCGAACCATCGAAAGCAAAGCTGACGCAACACAACCTCATGCTGTTGTGAGGAAGCCGAAATTCAACCGTGATTTTCCTCACGCTATAGTATCGTCTCACTAAATCATATGCTCGCTCGACCTTGTCTCAGGACAAATGGCGCGAATTCAAGAGTGGGTAATGGACTCCTTAAAGAGAGAGGGGAGAGAGAAAGAGAGACAGAGAGAGAGAGAGAGAGAGTGAGAGAGAGAGAGAGAAGTGAGAGGCCAAGCCAAGTTGTCATGGTTACCCGGCCAGCATACACACAGCGTTGCTACCCTGTGTGAGCCTTGCAAGAGTGTCTCGATTCTTCCTCCATTGTCATTCCTGTGCTAATACTCATGACGACATGGAAGATTTGTTTACTGTTTGGAGAATGTCAAGAAGGATTAGAGGAGAGGGAGAGGAGAGAGATAGAGAGACAAAAAGAAAGAGACAGAGAGAGACAGAGATAATGCATAGGCATGTATTATGATGTTTGCATGAACATAAGTGAGAAGCAGCGGAAATAGGGTGCAAAGGCAGGAGAGTGCGAGAGAAAGAGAGCGAAGAAAGAAGAAGATGTCACGGCCCTCCTCTGCCCGTCCAAAGACGAGTGCTGGCTCTCGTGCCGGCTCTGCCCGCGCGAGGGCGCCGCCAGGTTTGTATGGCACGCTAAGTCTTCTTTTTTAAATCTTACTTTTAACCTTATTTTGGCTCACGAACATAACATTCCAAGGTAAGTTATGAAGTTATCCACATGGCGAACAGAATTGCTGCCTTCGCTCTCCTCTCTCTACCTCTGCCTCTCTATTTCTCTCTCGTTCTCACTCATCTCTCTCTATATCTCTGCCTCCCTCTCGTTCTCACTTTTCCAATTCAGATCCAGCAGTGCTCTCTTCGGCCACGGCAGCTGCAATGGCCACAGGGCCTCCCGCTCGTCCCGTTAGCAGAACAGCCCTTTCTCGAGCTGGCGTCGCGCCTCCCGACCCGATCCCGCCACGATCTTCCATGGGTACGGTAGTGGTGCCATTTCTGAATAGTTATTGCTTAATTTATTGAGACTACTAAAGCCTCACCTATTTCGAACAAGGTCTTTGTATATTATTATCGTCATCACTACTATCTCTTTACTCACTTTACATCTTTGATAACACATCAATCATTTGAAGAATTAATATAGATAAATAAATAAATAAATAAGTAATTTAATTAATTAACTAATTTGGCAATTAATAAGGGTCACGCGCGGGCGGCGCCCCTCGCTTCGGCGCAGCGGTGCGAGCCGAGATGGTGGAGCGGCCGTTGACTGGCGCGGCCCGTCCGCCAACCGCAGCCACGGCCATCTTTAGGCCAGTCACTCAGCAGGGAGTAGCCGGCGCAAGACTCGGCTCACGAGCAGGCACAGCATCTGGTCAGTTCACCTGCTCTCTCTCTCTCTCTCTCTCTCTCTCTCTCTCGATTTCTCATTCTCTCTGTTCTTTAAGACTTTCTCTCGTTCTCTCTCTAATAGGTGTTGATCTCTCGCTACATTCATGCATCCGTCTTTTTATGTTTCATTCACTCTCTCGATCTCTGTCAATTTTAAAAGTTTCAGGAGCATGACTTAACCAACGAGAACATATGTACAGATTAAAAAAGAAAGAAATGTAACTTGAGGCCGAAATCGCCAGGTGCTCGATCGAAGCTATTTCGCTGGCCAGCTGCGCCTGAAGGCGGGGCAGCTCACGGCTGAGATCGAGCGGCTCGAGAGGCAACTCGAACGGGCTGAGAAGGACGCCGCCGAGCTCGCCATCTTCGAGAACAAGTCATTTTATCTAATTTTTATTATTCTTTTTTTATATATTTAGGCTGCATCTTCTATGTTATTTTTCTTAAACAAAGTTTTCCTTATTTTTTTCTCTAAAAAATGATTTATTTATGTTTGAATCAAAATGATAAATGAAGAATGAAAAAGTACGCAAAAATAAAACATTGATTGAAATGAATTTGAGAGCCGAAGAGAGCGCGCGCGCACTCCGTGCCCTCCAGGGCCGCCTTGCCGATTACAACCAACTCATGGACAAGATGCACACGACGAACGCTGAGCTGGTCGACCTCGAGTTGGAAGCCAAGGAATGGGCGAACAGAGGACAGGAGGTGAGAGAGCAAAGTAAACAGTATGATAGAGAGAAGAGACACTAGACAGAGTGAGACACTACCAATGAAAAAAGAGCTGCCGGTGGTTTTAGATCGGCAGGTATATACATGTGTATAAATTAGATGGCATGACTTTGATCAGATGTTGATGGACATACATACATATAATAAAAAAAAACGCAATATGCCATCCAGTGTTGCGATGAGTTTTTCATCGCACCATAAAATATGTGGCTCTGAAATATCCTAGAATGAAGCTGTCTCCATCTTCATTCTAACAGGTTTCGAAGCAGCTGGAAGAGCTGCTGGCGGAGCGGCGCCAGAAGCAGGAGGCAATCGACGCACTCGAAGCGGCCATCGCAGAGCAGAAGCGAGAGAATCAGCGCATTCTCTCCAACATGGTCAGACTGCTTCTTTTCTCTTGTTTCATAAAGACAATTATGTAATTCACCATAGGATTTTTTTAATCATTCCGCAAAGTATTATGGCGCTTTCCACATATGACTAATTCGTTGAGATGTAAAAAGATACGATAAGAGAAAAACTTCAAAAAAAAATGATACCGTAACCCTGAAATGATCGCTGCAGGGGCCGGGCGCACGCGACCGCTACGACGAGTTACGAGACGCTGCCGAGCGGATGCGTGGGCTGCTCGTCGAGCGGCAGAACGAACTCGCCGATCTGATCGACCGGAAGAATCAGCTCGAGACAGAGATGCTGAACGCGCCGCTCAAACAGAAAGCTGGTCAGTGTAGTCTAGGAGAGAAGAGGGGCCAGCAATTCGATTCGAAAGCGAAAAAATGAGCGCGAGAGTGATGAAAAGTTGTTGTGTTCTACCAAAAGAGTATAATTTTTCATAATTGTTTTCCTTTCCAGAGTTTTAAGAGAGAGAGAGAGAGAGAGAGAGAGAAAACTATAATAAAAAGTATGTACAGCAACGTTGCGCGAGCGTCTGATCGAGCTGTCGGAGCGGGAGCGCGAGCTGGCAGCAGAGCGAGCGAGCGAAGAGACACTCGAGCAGAAGAAGCAGAAGCTCATCGACGAGGCGAGGAGGCACGGCGAGGAGATCGCGGCCATGGACAAGCAGTCAGTTCAGGAAGGAATACAAGTAGCAATCTATTCAATCAATTTACAAGTCCATTACAAAGTCATAAAATATGCAGATTAAGCACACAACAGAAGCAGCTATAATATGGACATGAATATTAACTGATTTGATCCTTCCGAGTCTTCTTTTCCAGAATTGAGCAACTGAACGAGACGATCGATAGCGCGCACGAGGAACTACGCGAGTTTGACAGCGAAGTCGAAGGAAAGAGTGGTAAAGATGGGAGGGAGCAAGTGAGAGAGGGAGAGTGAGAGAAATAGAGAGAAAACATGTAGAAGGAGCGTGTGGAAAAGAGGAGAGAGAGAGAGAGAGAGAGAGAAAGAGAGTGAGTGAATAACTGAATTATACAGATATGTATACCACAAATATTTATATTTAAATCTCTTTTCATTTCAGCCGAACACGCCGAAAAGTACCGCGGCCTGCAGTTCAAGGAAGCCGAGATCGCCGCCTTCTTCCAGACCTACGAGCATGACATGAAACTGGTGCAGATGGAGGCAGAGGAGTTCTCGGCTGCCATCATTCAGAATCTACGACGCATCTCGGCAAATCTGGAAAAAGTCAGCGAGAGAGAGAGAGAGAAAGTGAGATATTGATTAAGATGGAGGGAGAATGAGACAAAGATCAAGATAACGAGATAGGGAGAGGGGACAGTGTGAAGTAGGCAGGGTTTATTTAAAAAAAAAATGACATTGTGTTGCAAACATAAATATATCAATTTCAATCTAAAAAATATATATGTATATATAAAAAAATTTGTTACCTTCTGCAGGTGCGGCCGTCGATGCAGGCGAACGGCGTGGAGCCGGGCGTTCTCGACCTGCCCGACGCGGCCTCCATTCACGACCTCAAAGCATGTATGACGTCATCTTTTCATCTTTCTTCTATCAGCATTCCCAATCCTTACTGCGCTCTCTTTATATGGCTTCAAAAGTCAAAGACTTTTACAATGCTCCTGCAATGACAAATCTGATGGAGCTCGATTAATCCTAAAAGAAGATAAAAAATTCATGGTTGAATTCGCGCCATTTTGCCTGTCACATGCATTTTAGATTACAATGGTCTCGAAAATTGACATCGATTACGGTTGAGTTTTCTTTATTCCATTATACCGACAGCCTGATTAGAAGGTAAAAGCCTATTGATCCTTTCTTCAGTACACGTCCGCCTCGAGGAGGATCTGCTGAATCTGGATGAGGCTGAGACGAGAATGGCCGGCGAGCTCGAGGCGTTCGAGAGGAGAGGAGAGGAGATCGCGGAGCAGATGCAGCACATGGACGACTACGCAGCCATGGCGGAGCAGGCGCAGAAGGAAGACGAGGTCAGGGGAAGAGAGGGGGGGGGGAATACGACCTGAGAAAGTAAGAAAGAGAGACAGAGAGAGACCTAGTTGGGAAGGGAGGGATCATGTGCGTGCGAACTAGAAGGAAAGGGGAAAATAAAGATGATTTTTTTTCCTTTTTCCCAAAATAAGATCCCTCAGGCGCTCCGCCGCCGCCGCGAAGAGCTCGCGGCCGCAGTTCCTCGAGTGGAAGCCGAGCTCGCCGAGGCGATCCGCGAGTTCGAGACTCTCGACGACGAATTGAAGAGGGACGAGCGAGTCGCCATGGTTACTTTTTGTTGTTCATTTTGAAAACTATCTTGTTCTTTTTGTGATTTTTCTTTTCTTTGGCTAGTAATATTTTTTGTATATTTACTGTTTCCTCTCAGATCGAGAATCTCACCGGCAAGCTTTCCTACCTGGAGGCAGCGAACGAGCGGCTGAGAGCGGAGGCCGCAGAGCGAGAAGCCGCGCGAGACTTTGGAGAAGTGCGCGAGAGGGCGATGCGACTGCAGAAGGAGTACAACCAGTGGCTGTGTGGACGGGGAGCAGGAGGGAGATAGAGGGAGGCAAATAGGAGACGCAGAGAAAGAGAGACAGAGAAAGAAGAGGAGGATAGTGAAGTGAATTGAAGAGTGAGAGTTAGAGAAAACCCCGATTCCTAAACTTCTTCATTTCCCTTCTTTATCATGCCAACTACCTAATCGTAAGTTTACAATAAAATAGTCCTACATTTTAATTTTCCTTTCTTAGTGTGTGCCATAAATAATATTCATGGAAGTATCTTTCTATTTGTTCGAGTTGTGTGGGAAATATAGTCATCTTTCTGTCTATTTGATGATCATGTGGGAATGTAATTTTCCACTTCATTTCTGTATGAAGAGAAGAACAATTTCATTGCACATTCGTTTCTTAATCTTGACTTCTTAACTTCTTCTATATAAATATGTATGTACATACATAGATATGTATGTAAGTGATGGTTTACCTTACAATTAGCATGAATAATCGTGTAGGTTTCCTCTACCAAGTTTGGTGCCTGGGCTGTGGGAAGCGGAGCGGTTCCCTAGTTTATACCAAAGACAATTCTTAGGGAAATATTAAGGAAGTTATGCACGGTGAACACAAGAAACAAATTTTTTTTCAAAATATTTTATATGTTCTGCGCCCTCAATCTTTTGAAAACAGTTTTTATCTTTTTTTATCTTCAGCATCGTTACTGCCTAATCAATGAAAGAGCCGAAACAGACTCTTTCCCCATCACTGCAATGCTCCCGAGTGGTCGACTCTCGCTTTCTCCGTCTCCTTCTCTCTGCTTCTCTGGTGCTTCTCGTGCTCTCTTCTGCTACTTCCACCCGTCCTCCGCCCCCTTCCGGCTGGTCTTATTTCAAGAACTCCGCCAGTCTGACTTGGGAGGGCTGCAAATTTGACAACCTCGATTACATCTACAGCAACAATTTGACTTATAATGTCTCTGTCACCTGCCCGAATGTTTACACACAGAGAAGGATGTTACGTGGAGCGTAACATTTGCCTTCACAATAATGTTATTGAAATGCACCGGAACATCTCACGTAGCTCTGGACGTTACATTTAATGCGCAACCCGAAATGTTACGCGCGGCGTAACATGCAGGGTTTAACAAAAATGTTACGTTTGCCTGCTGCGGCCGCTCCGGATCTTAAGCCACGCCCCCTTCACATCTTTATGTCCGCTCACTGATAAAATGCAGCTGGAAACGCTGGTTTTTAGGCATATTTATTATACTTTTAAGCATATTTATTATACAAAACCTTTTATTACACTAAACAAGTTATACTTAGTAACGTGAGTGTAACAAAAGCCATTCGCAAGGGCATAAAACATGAAAAACATTCAAATGGCTAAGAAAAGTCCGAAAATAAGCTTAAAGCATACATATCGTTATCGAATGTTGAAGAACTTATCCAGATGAAAAGGGCGGCACTCATAGAGAACGTTGAGAAGAGAATGAAGAGAGAGAGAGAGAGAGAGAGAGAGACAGAAAGAGGAAAGAGACAGACTAAAAGAGAGAGAGAGAGAGAGATGCGCATAATTTACTCTTCCGCATTGATGAGAGTGAATATCCTAAGGCAGAAGAAAAGGACCAATCGTCACCCTCCGGCAGGACTAACAGACAGCAAATTCATAGCTGCTTGAAACAACCGAACAGACACTATCGGATAACAATAACATAACAAAAACGGTGCGAGAGAGAGTAATGAGGGTAGTCCGGGGTCTCTCTCTCTTTATCTCTCTCTATGCCGTCTCTCTCTCTGTCTCTGTCTCTCTCTCTCTCTCTCTCTCTCTTTCTTTCAAGGTGAACAGGCTATTTCAGGACTTAGCCGTGTACTTGTAAGTGTATGTCAAAATGCTTTGCGTGAATTATACACAAGTCTCTGTAGCGCATTACAAAGCTCTCACTTTGTACAAATTATTGGTATAGAGAGAGAATCAACTTTCCGTCTCTTTGTATGTGGTTTAATGTGTTTAAATGGAAAGAAACGCTGAAATGCGCAAATGTTGGCATTGTGCCAAGCAACTTTAACAGAGTTGTTCATGCGTTCAATGGACACGAAATTATGCAAGTTTTTGCGGAGAGACAGAGGAATGCGAGAGGAAGAGAGAGAAATAGAGAGAGAGTGGAAAATAGTGACATAAGTGTATATATCTAATGTTGTTTTATGTGTTTGGCTGCATGTATGTACACCCTCCGGCATGATGCCAGGAATTGGCCGTGTGGCAAAAGTTGGATCCCTCGCTTTTGTGCGTGTAATCAAACCGCTCAACGTTACTTATCCGCATCTCTCTGTACCTCATTAGAACCGCCTTTCTGGGCAGAATGTAATGACATAGAGAGAGAGAGTCACCTTTCGGTCTCTTTATAGTGTTCACAGCAAAAGAAACACAAAACTCACAAATTTTGTCGGCGTGCCAAAAAGATTAATTGAGTTGTACATGCTGTAATGAATACATAAATATGCAATTTTTTTTTCAGAGAGAGAGAGTGGTGACGTCACGAACATTATTCACTTATAACGAGAAAGAGAGAGAATTGGGAGGCAGAGAGAGAGGGAGAGAGTGTTCTATGCTGTCTCTCCCAAAATTGAACGGGGTACTGTTGGTTTTTATGTAAAATAAAACGCGCAAATCATGTTGGGAAAACGTCGATGTGGGTTTGGTTTCCCCTAACGATAAGTGTCGACGCTCGACGTTGCTTAAGTTGCCAGATCGGACGTGATCCCCACTTCGCTCTTTGGAGGCGGCTCTCTCCCTACGCTCGGCGGCCATTCCGGCCAAACGTAACATTTTTGTGCATGCCCAAATGTAGCGCTCCACGTATCATCTAGGTATATACAAAAAATGTTACGTTTTTTTTCTTAAGAGAAGGCGATCACCCGGGAGAAAACATCACATGTTTTTCTCAGCGTAACATCTCCACGGAACATTTTTCCATAACATTTTTTGTGCATAACATTTTTTTCTGTGTGTACGTTGGCGGTATCTTTCTTTCGTTTTTTTCTGTCCAAATTATCCAGTCTTTTGGGCTGAATTAACATGAGAATACAGCGTTGCCATTTCACTACCTTTTTCAATGAGTTAGAGGAAGCGCAAATTTGTGTTAAATTCCTTTAATTTTCAGTCGTCATCTCGAATAAGACTGCTGTCAGGGCAATGATCATGAAAGATTTTCCAGTATTTAATTTTACGGACCATTGCTTCGTTGCCGCATTCATGAAAGAAGGTTGCAATCCTGCTAGTTTGCTAAGAAATTCACATTTTCTCTTGTTTTTACACATCCCGAACAAAGGGCCCTATCGGCCTACACTGTGTTTAGAGAACAGTCGTCAAAATTTTTCAAAAATAGTTCTCATTTAAGGTGGCTAACCTGAGTCGCAACACTTGCTACGAGTGGCGTCTCGGAGATGAGACAGAGCCGGTTGCTTATGAACAGTGGATCAATCGACCAGAGTACATCTCAAAAGACGGCTTGAAGCAGGCAATCTTTGCAGTAGAAGAAAATGGCATCTACAACCACTACGCAAGAGAGCAACACCATATCCGAACATGCTGCATGAGCGAACCCGTCCGGTGAGTTTCTCCTACATATCCTTCTCAATGTTGTTGAAACTTTTTCAACAAAAAAGGTGCAATAACCACTTCATGCATTCGCTTGACTTTTAATACTGGAGTAAAGTTAGAAATAGAGAAAAAGATCGCTTCACACAAAAAATTGTTTGAAACAAAATTGTTTCGGGGCAAAACTGAAGCAATATTGTTTGATATATCGAACAATTTGTTTTAATTGTTTGATATACCAAACAATAATGTTTCAGTTTTGCCCCTCAACAATGTTTGTTTCAAACAATATTTTTTTGTGTTCAGGACAACCACTACCCCTATAGCTACAGAAGTGACAACTACACCAGTTGTGGTTCGTTTAGTGACAACCACTCCAGCAGTGGCTCCAAAAATAGCAACTACTCCTGCAATGGCTCCTGCAGTGATAGCCTCCGCATTGCCGACTACCGACACCTCTCCGCATCCGCATGGAAAATCGTAAGCAATTCTGTCTCTTACTAAACCCTCCCAACAAGTGCTAATTTAGGGACTTCCAAGCGCTTTTCGCCGCAGCGGCTCTCGTGGTCGTTGTCCTGTGCGTCGCTGGTGCGCTGTGATTGTCGCTATCGCCAAGGACATCAGATCCTGATACCTTCCCAGAGATATATACATGTTGTCATGAATTTAAGGCTTTTATTATATGGTTTTGTATTCAGACTTTGGCATGATTGTCTCTTTTAAGCATGATTTGGTCATAATCTAATAAAAGTAGAGGAACCCTTGTTTCCCATGCTTGCCGGGTTATCAGGAGGGTTCTTCTCCTCACACAACTGTTCAAAGAAAAAATATCTTCTATAAAATCGCTAAATTCCTGAAATAAAATTAACTGGGTTGCTTACAACACTTATTGGTTTCCATTTGGAGTCGGAAACCCAATTTTCACTACGTTCTACAAAATGATGCGTTGTTGTTTACTCCCAATTATGGTCGCGTCAGGTTGAGAGAAGCTCTCAAGTCTCTGATAGGTCTCTAATGGCAGCCGTACTGTCATAAGTGCAACCGCATACAAAAAAATGATTGATTTGCAGCAATCTTTTCGACAGGGAATCTTTTTATTTGATTACCGAGGACAATTGAGGGAGAGAGAGCATACCGAATGAGGAGAGTTCAGCCGATACAGACGAACGACGAAATAGTGTACGTTTTAGAAACGCTCTCACTCCTTACGCCACAACGCATCCCTTCTTCTTTGCCTTCTTCTTGGGAGCAACGACGTGGTCTGCAAGGGCAGGAAAAATTTTTATTCCCTTTTAATAAAAAAAATAAATTCTAAGCACAAATGAATTCCCAAGACTAGGTCGATTCCACGATTGCAGCTAGGAAAACGAGTGTTGAGAGACGGCAAATTTTTAATTGATGAAATTTTCTTTATTTCTTGTCTGTCGAAAAGCACTTCCTGCATTTTTTTTAAATATAGTATTTAGCTATTTTTATGCTGATTTTAGTGAGAGCGATGCTTTACATTAGGCTAGCCACTGAATTAATTCATGATTATTACAGCGCCTTACCTGGCGCATACGCCGTCGTGGTGGGCAATTCGGGCGGATCCGACGGGTTCGACTGCGACTCCGACGCCGAACCCTTTGTCGTGCCCTTCGCTCGTGGCCGCGCCCTATTACAGGCAATTTTTTTTTCTCTTAAAAAAACTTATTTTATTATTTGAAATGATTAAATTTATTTTCCAGAAGTTTGAAACATAGGATACAAAAGGAAGGCAGTTCGACAAAGAGAAGACAGAGAAGGAGAGAGAGAGAGAGAGCAGAGAGATTAGAGATGGAGAGAGAAAGAAATCTGGCTAACTCTGAGCTCGGTGCTGGCCGGTCGCCAGATTGCTTCGCTGGCGCGCCGCTGCTCTCCTTTTTGCGCCCCTGAAAGAGATGGATAGGTATAATGGTTTAAAAAAATCTTGACGATTGTATTTGTTATTAGACACATTTTTTAAATTATAAGAGCGGCAATTCAAAATTCAGTTTCCACTCGCTAAAAAATGTCGATATCTATCGATTCGCCGATTCTAATCGGCCGATTCGCTCGCTTCCAGTGTGCTAAAAGGCTAAAAAATTGGGCCCGTCCCGCCCTGCAAGGCCCCAGGAAAATTGGGCAGGCCGACCCAACAGGCCGAGCCATGTACCTCTGCTCGCTTCTTGTCGACCGCGTGCCTTCCGCTGTCCTTGTTCTTCGCTACCTTCTCCTTTTCCTCTTTTGGCTTCTCCACCGGGTCGCGTTTGTTCAGCGTCGGAACCTTTTCATTCTGTGAAAACCCGAAAGTTTTATTTTCTACTTGTTATTTTAATTTTTATTTTATTTTCTACTTTTAATTTAGTTTGAAAGTAACAAAACATACCGGCTATATTTATATTTACTTTTTTGGGTAAAAAAAAAACAATTTTTAACGATTGTATTTGGTACAAGAGTTTTCTCAATTATAAGAGCGGCAATTCAAAACTCAGTTTCCACTCGCTAAAAAGCATTGTGTCTAGCGGCCTTTTAGCTCGCTTCCAGAGAGCTAAAAGGCCCAAAGTTGGGCCCGTTCCGCCCAGCCAGGCTCCTGGAAAATATGTCCGGTTGACCACTTTGCACCTCTGCTCGCTTCTTGTCAGCCTCGTGGCTTCCGCTCTCCTTGATCTTCGCTGCCTTCCCCTTTTCTTCTTTTGGCTTCTCCACCGGGTCGCTTTTGTTCAGCGTCGGACCTTTTTCATTCTGAAAAAAAACCGAAAGAATAAAAAAGGCTAGGTATTTTATAGTATATAGTATATGCTAGGTATATACAAATTTCGCCAAAAATGCAATTGAATTCTACATAGCACTTATGGGTCAACAAAAAGTAATTTCTTAAACGATTATTTTTGTTATCAGAATTTTCTCAATTATACGAGCCGAAATTTAAAATTTAGTTTCAACATATTGAAATGTACTGTAGCTAGTGGCAATTCACACGCTTCCAGAGGTTCTAAGGGGCCAAAATATTTTGGGCCTATCCGGCCCATCGAGCCTTATTTCTCGGCACGGTCTTTTGGGCCCAACCGGGCCACAGGCCGGCCAAATATTCCTGCCCTGGGCCCTGGAAAATTGGGTCAGTCGTCCAAAGGGCCGTGCCGGCCACTTTGCACCTCTGCTCCCTTCTCGTCGACCCCGTGGCTTCCGCTTTTTTTGTTCTTCGCTGCCTTCTCCTTTTCTTTCTTTGGCTTCTCAACCGGCTGGCTTTTGTTCGGCGCCGGAGCTTTGTCATCCTGAAAAAAGAGAAAGAATAATAAAAGCGAGGTATTTTAGCAAATTGTTTTTTACAAAAAAGCGATTACAATCTAGTATACAGTACCGCTCAACAACCAGGGGTGCAGGAACTTTCAGAACTTTCGGAAAGTTCCAAAATGTCCGATCAAATTTGTGCGTTTCTCGATAACCGCACGTCGATTTGGTTTGCATATTTGGATTCAGGCTCTCGGTTTTCACCATAATTGAGCATTAAAATGTCAAGATAATGAATATTCACCAAAACGGAAAATTTGTGAATTTAGTGGTGCAGGAACACCACAATTCGCAGTGCGTAAATGTGTCTTAGTGTCAGTGAAATTTATGATGGCATTTGCTCGAACAGTATAACTTTAAATTGCAGTTTCAGACTTCATATTTATTATCCTTTTGTCTTATCAAGTGCCTTTTAATGTTACAAGTAAAAAAGTACGGCAAAACAAATCTTTCAAAAGAAATTGAAGAAATTTGTTCAAAAGCAGAACCGAACACCAGCCACTCCGCTCATCCTTGTTACAAGCATACCAATGCGCTACCTGGTCATACAGCCGACCAGCTTCAAACAATTTTAGGGTGCATTTGGTGTTGTTCTTCAGAGCTGGTAGAGGCCATGACAACTAAAATTCCAAACGTTCCGTAGTCTTCCGTACATTGCCAGATTTCAATTTCGAAAACATAAAAACATACTCTCTCCGCGTTGGAAAATATTTTTTGAATGTACTTTTCCAGAATTGAAATCCAAAAGCGAAGCAAAACATTTACCGCGATTGGGGCTCGAACATCAGACAAACAAAATTGCAATCCAGCGCGTAAACCACTGCGCCATGCCAATCATATCTGCTGATGCAACCGAATCCTTGACAGTCGGTCAGCCACTTGCTTCCCAAATTCACTTTCTCTCTCTCTCTCTCTATCTCTCTCTTTCTCTCTCTTTCTCCCTTCTCTCTCTCTCTCTCTCTCTCTCTCTCTCTCTCTGTTACTTCTTGATTTGTCCTCACTTTGCTTCGCTTTTTCCCTCGTCCTTCGCTTTCTTCGCTTTGTCCTTCGCTTTCTCCAGCTTCGCTTCGCTTTGTCCTCTTTGCACTGCCGGTGGTCTCAAGCCCGACGACGATAATGGCAAAACAATGATCTGCCATCCACGTCGCTATTCAATTTCTTTCTCTCTCTCTCTCTCTCTCTCTCTCTCTCTCTCTCGCTGTCCTCTCTCTCTATCTCTCACTCTATTCTTTTTCTCCATTTCTCTCTCTTCCTATTTCATTCTCTCTCTCTCTCTTTCTCTCTCTCTTTCTTTCTTTCTCCATCTAGGCCCCAAGGGTCATACAGATCCGAGATAGAACAGGGCCGGCCAGGCCAGGCCCAAAATTCCAGGGCCCGAAATCTGCGGGAAATAGTGAGAGACTGAGAAAGAGAGAGGAGAGCGAGAGATAGAAAAGAAATTGAATAGCGAAGTAGATGTCTGATCATAGTTTTGCAATTATCATTGTCGATCATCAGTCAATCATCATGGCCTGCGTAGCGCAGTAAGGTGCGCGCTTGATTGGTTTTTTGAGCGTCGCAAGTTCGAATCTCAAACGGGGAGAACGTTTTGACTAGGAAAAAGATAAGAGAGTCAAAACGATATCTCAAAGTGGGGGATCTTTCAAAGCGAAGCAAAGAGAGAACAAATCAAGAAGTAACAGCGATAGAGAGAGAGAGAGAGAGAGAGAGAAAGTGAATTTGGGAAGCAAGTGGCTGACCGGCTGTCAAGGATTTGGTTGCATCAGCAGATACGATTGGCATGGCGCAGTGGTTTACACGCCGGATTGCAATTTTGTTTGTCTGACGTTCGAGCCCCAATCGCGGTAAATGTTTTGCTGCGCTTTTGGATTTCAATTATGGAAAAGTTCATTCAAAAAAATATTTTCAGACGCGGAGAGAGTATGTTTTTATGTTTTCGAAATTGAAATCTGGCAATGTACGGAAGACTATGGAACGTTTGGAATTTTCGTGGCATGGCCTCTACCAGCTCTGAAGAACAACGTCAAAATGCACCCTAAAATTGTTTGAAGCTTGGCAGCTGTTTGACCAGGTGGCGTATTGGTATGCTTGTAACAAGGATGAGCGGAGTGGCTGGTGTTCGGTTCTGCTTTTGAACAAATTTCTTCATTTTCTTTTGCAAGGTTTGTTTTGCCGTACTTTTTTACTTGTAACATTAAAAGGCACTTGATAAGACAAAAGGATAATAAATATGAAGTCTGAAACTGCAATTTAAAGTTATACTATTCGAGCAAATGCCTTCATAAATTTCACTGACACTAAGACACATTTACGCACTGCGAATTGTGGTGTTCCTGCACCACTAAATTCACAAATTTTCCGTTTTGGTGAATATTCATTATCTTGACATTTTAATGCTCAATTATGGTGAAAACCGAGAGCCTGAATCCAAATATGCAAACCAAATCGACGTGCGGTTATCGAGAAACGCACAAATTTGATCGGACATTTTGGAACTTTCCGAAAGTTCCGAAAGTTCCTGCACCCCTGGTTGTTGAGCGGTACTGTATATTTATGTATGTATTTTTTGCTTATAATTTAGTTTAAAGATAACAAAAACTACCGGCTTGGCGCCGGGCATAAAGTCGCCGAGCATGCAGTACCCTCCGCTGACTTGCCCCTTGAAATTAATCTTGAATTCTTTTTTTTGGGATATAATTTTTTGGAATTTCTTTATAAAACTAAAACTTCTTGAAAAAATTCTTTCCAACCACTCGATATTAATTATTATTATCTTTGATTGCCCTTCTATTTATAATTTCAATCTAATTTCTTCATTTTCTACCGTCGTATCCTGAATCGGGCCGGCCGTCTCTTCTGCCGACGGCGTGTGTACCACCATTTCTTTGGCGCACACGACCTCTTCGGCGCGCGCGACCACCGCGCGCCGATCTTCCTGAAAAAGACACTTTAAAAATAAATTTTTAAAAATTAAAATGTATTATGAAGGAATAACAACAGTATTATTAAGCTAATTTTCGTTTCATTTTATATTTGCCCGGAAATGTTTTCTTAACCAGCCAGATAAAATCAAAAGACCTCGATAAGTCGGAATACCTTCTAAGCTATTAATTTAATTTTTGAAAGCCAACTGATGAGTGAGCAAAATGATTGCCTTGGCCTTGCTGAAATAGTCATGCTATTTTAAACGGCGCATTCTGAAGCCCGGTGCAAGGGTAATTAGGGCAGTTGAAATACGTGCCAACTCCCATGCCTCTCTAGACCTTTTCCATCAACATTGAAAAGTCAACCGGTCGGAATTAATATTGTGCCCAAAATATATTTCACTCAATTTTTTCTTCTCTTCTTGAATGCCGTCCTTCCGATTATTCTTCTCCTTGGATTGTTTCTCCTTCCTCTCCTTGTCGTCGATATCCTTCTTTTTCTTCTTTTCTTCTTTCGACGGCCTGTCAAAAACAACTTTTTTTCAACAAAAAAAAACACAAAAACCCCTCCTCTTTGACTCTCGGACGTCTCGAAGGAAAAAAGTTGAATTTACTTACTTCAGCCTCAGCTCCTCGTCCTTGTCTTTTGACATGTTCGGCAGAACTGAAAAGAATTATCAAGTCTAAATATTTTATGTCGTTTTAATCGTTAAAAGATATATTTTCAAAAAGATATATTTTCTTTTCAATTGAAAAATATTTGGAAAAAGATTTATTCCTTTTTTTGGAAAAATACAATACAACGTCACTAGCCTTATTCACTGGCGCCTCTTCGCGGAGTCGACTGCTCGCGACGGGTGTGGATGAGAAGAATGAGAAGATATCCGTAGTATCATTGAAAAAGCCAGTTCCATTTTATTTTCAAATGGTACTTTTAAATTAGCATATTGATGTTTATACTTATTATGGGCCAATATTCTGATGGGATGCACTGAGATGGAAGAGGGCTACAATTCCTTGATTCATAATAATGGCTACTTTCTGATCGGCGACACGTTCTTGCAGCGGCCATGAGATATTTAAGCGATGGAAGAGATATGTACCAACGGAGAGAGCCTGACCGAACAACCCCAACTGTCTCTATGTCCCCTTTTAAAGACCTCTGAGGCCCTCGACGTGTTATGTATCGTAGTAATTGTTGTTAGCTATGCAGATCAACCTGTCTCTAATAGTTGTTGGAGTTGTTGGGTAGCTCACCTATTAAAAAATCAAATCACATCTGCGAAGAATGTCATAAGCTATAAATTTTGTAGGAACCGATTTATTATAGCGTTATTTATTCGAACATATGGAAGTAATTTGTAGAAAAAAAGAAAAAGAAAACGGAGGAGTAACGAGATATGGATAATAAGGCAGAATCCAAGAGGCCAAGATGTGGATTGCTGTGTTATTCGCTCTTTTTAAATTGCGAAATTGCACATTTTACAAACATTCGGATTAGTTACTGTGAATGCAAACATTGCGTTGAATGTTACAAAAATCAGGTGAAACATTTTTGGCAGATTGCCATCGCGTGTTCGTGACTAGAATGAAGAACCGTCTAGTGATGAAAATGAGAAAGAATTTCAAGATATAAAGAGGTCGCTCATTGTCACATCAAAGTCCAACGAAAGTGAAAACGAAGATGCCTTCTGAACAAGCTATTTGTCAACCTTGAAAAATATATGTATATAACTCTTCTCGATTTCACGACATTAAAAATAAGTGAAAAGTGCACGAAAAGTTGAGCAAAGGTAACAATGGAAATATCGAGCGAAACTGAAATCTCCTTGTTCAAGGAGATCATCTTTCATATTATGTCGCACCGCCAGTAGCACCTTTTCTTGGCGAATCGTTCGGCGAGCCGCACAGGGGTTTTCTGAATAGAATTTGTAAAAACAAATAAAAAAATAAACCTGATCTAAAAATTACTGTGTAAAAATAGTTTTTTTTCCATTCGCATATTTTGGTAAAACACTGCGGCATCGAAGACTTTTAATTTATAAATAATGAAATATGTAATTGTAATTTAAATTAAGTTCCAGTAAAATAAATAGTAACGGTCATGCGTTTTTAATAGGAAAAGAAAAACAAGATTTAAAAAAAAGATTGTATTGCCTGTTAGAGCGTCGAATTGAGTCGCCTCGCTTTAGTCGTGCAGACGCTCCGCCCGTTTGCACCTGGGCAGGGCATGCATAAGCAATTGGGGATATGGAACTTTTGCTCATCTTTTTGTGCTAGCTATTCATCATATAAATATATATAGGTAAATTGATAAAACAAAATACAGGTTTTTTTTAAATATAATTAATATAATCAGTAGTATAATCAGTAGTATTCAAGTAGACTTTTCTGAACATATGTACAGAAAAGTCTAAAATATAAATGGGAATTTAATTTATTATTAAAGTTTTTTCTCTCTCTCTGAATAATTTAAATAATTACCTGTCCGATCTTCTCGGCAAAGTTGATGCTGCTGACCGACTCGCAGACGTGCGCTTCTTCCGGTGCGAGGTGGACGAGGACGAGTGTCTTGCTGTCGCCGTCTGAGAAAGAACGGAAAGATATAACACACTAAAGTGGAGACCATCTAACAATAAGTTATATATAGGCATACATACATATATTCGGCAAACGTGACTCATAAGGTAAGTTGGATGAATATATGTACGTTATCGTCTTTCGCCTCTTTATCTCTAGCTCACGAGGTAGTTCAATTTCAACAATAATCGAAGCATAGTATTACGGAATCATATTCTCTTAATCCATATCCAGGTACCTCTCACAAATAAGTCTCTCTCTCGCACTTACGGAGGCTGTCCTCAAGCAGACGCGTAAGCTGACAATTCCTGAACGGAATGTGCTTTTGGTTCTGACGAAGCGCGAAGACGACGTTGCCAAGCTCGCTTAGCGATCTAAGGCAAAGTGACATTTAGATTTTGATTTATCCACAAGACATTGTTCATATGTAGGTACGCCGCAGATTATGTAAAGAAGGGCGATCACCGAAAACGATGTAATGAAGGTTCGAATTGCCGCGTCTGCCCTGTGATTTCTCACTCTCATTCTCGCGTGCTATTTCGCAGGTCGCACAAACACGCTGCGTGAAAATAGCACGCGCGAATGAGAGTGCGAAAGGCCGCGGCAATTTAAAATATCACATAATTTTTCGGTGCTCGCCCTCCTATAAGTGTGCTTCAACCCTTACTAGGGATACGATACGGTAATATCAAGGAATTGGTCTTACTTATTGATGGCCTGCGCCTCGCGCAGCAGTTGGCCGGTTGCGTTGGTCTGCGAGACTCGCTCTGAGCCGGCGAGGTCCACGAGGTTCAGGCGGCCTGGCAAAATGGCGGGAATTTAAATTTTTTATTAATATATATTTTAGTAAATCATTCATTATGTTTCTACGGAGACTTAATATCTTCTCAAGAGAATTATTTATTGATACAAATCTTGAAAAATGAACCAATCGTCGTCGTGCCAGTCACAGAATTCCGAGCGTGCACATGAACTCGAACTATGACATGCGAGCGAGATGAATTGGCGTTCGCCTCTGTACTCGCGACGACCTGAGAGAGAGAGAGAAAGAGAGAGGGAGAGAGAGAAAGAAAGAGAGAGAGGGAGAGAGGGAGATTGAGAGAGAGCAAGAGAAAGAGAGAAAGAGAGAGAGAGAGAGAGGGAGAGAGAAAGAGAGAGAGAGGGAGATTGAGAGAGAGCATGAGAAAGAGAGAAAGAGAGAGAGAGAGGGAGAGAGAAAGAGAGAGAGAGAGAGAGAGAGGGTAGAGAGAGAGAAAGAGAGAGGGAGAGAGAGAGAGGGAGATTGAGAGAGAGAAAGAGAAAGAGAGAGAGAGAGAGACATATGTCAATAGAGAGAGAGAAAGAGAGAGAGAGAGAGAGAGAGAGAGAGAGAGAGAGAGATTAGGAGAATGAAAAAGAAATGAGAAAATGTGCTCATGGAAATGCAGAAAAGAAGACGAACTGCTTTGAAAAGAGAAAGTAAAATGGTAACAGAATAATTGCAAGGTAGCAACACCATAAATTTTGGAACGAACCCGATTATTACGGCCTTCCTTCAGGACGGCCGCAACGTCTTCGGGAGAGCAGACGTGGCGCGCCTGGAAATGAAATGGAAATAGCAGAAAGTCAAGCTTTGATCCAGGCATCAATCCAGTCAAAATAATCCTGACAGTGAGTATTTTATGCAATTGCAACAAAAAAGAAGTTGTATTGAAAAAGAACGCTGCCTGTAGTCCGGGCACACTGAGCGCGCCAGTGTCGTCTTTGCGAATTGTGAGTGAGGGCGCGTTGGCAGCGAGAGTCGATGAGTTCAGAAGGTCTCTGATAGAACATTATTATTATCATCATTTTATTGATCAACTAATCATGCCCTTGATTTAAGAGCACTTGGGTCCCGCACCGAATCTTCTCGTTGTAGATCTCGATCATGGATACGGTAATCTTGTAGTGGATGTCATCGGCGCGCTCGTCGGCCGTACAAAAGAGCTGCAGAATGGCGCGCTGGTTGATGCCCGGATCGTCGAGGGGGCCCTAGAGGAGGAGTGGACTTGAATTATTGGTAGCTAAATTTCAATATTTACTTCATTTCCATCACTTTTGTAAATAATATTAAAAATGCTGAATATCCGCATAAATATCACTATTATGTATTTTTGGCAGGACAATATTTAAATAATTGCCTAATAATAAATAGAGATATAATTAATTAATAAAATTAATCAAAAATATTAAAACAATTATCGATAAACATCGCACCTCCATGGTGTGCGTCTTGCCACTGCCGGTGTGGCCGTACGCGAAGATGCACACGTTGTAGCCATCGACGCAGGAGGTCACGATGGGAGAGACGCGAGAGAAGATCTGCAATCGCACTTGTTTCTCTCTGTCTTTATACTGAATTTCTATAGCTCTTATTATACATAAATAGTAGAAGTTCTCTCTCTCTATCTCTCACCCTTTTATCTCTCTATCTCTCTCCTCCTGCCTCTCGCTCTCCTATATCTCTATGTTCTCTCTTTCACGTTCTCTCTCTCTCACTCTTTCTCTTTCTCTTTCTCTTTCTCTTTCTCTTTCTCTTTCTCTTTCTCTTTCTCTTTCTCTTTCTCTTTCTTTCTCTTTCTCCTTCTCTCTCTATGTTCTCTCTCTCACGTTCTCTCTCTCTCACTCTTTCTCTTTCTCTTTCTCTTTCTTTTCTCTTTCTCTTTCTCTTTCTCTTTCTCTTTCTCTTTCTCTCTCTCTCTATGTTCTCTCTCTCACGTTCTCTCTCTCACTCTTTCTCTTTCTCTTTCTCTCTCTCTCTCTCTCTCTATGTTCTCTCTCACACGTTCTCTCCCTCAATCTTTCTCTCTCTCTCTCTCTCTCTTTCTCTCTCTCTCTCTCTCTCCCTTTCTCTCTCTCTCTCTCTCTCTCCATCTCCAACCACCTCAGCCTGAGTGAATCCGATAGGGATGACAAAGTCGGCGGCGCGGCTCGTCTTCCTGCCTGCCGAGTGCTCGAGATGCACGACTCCCTCGTCCATGGCATCGACTCGGAGGGAGGAAGAAGCGCCGCCTCCCAGGGGTGGCCGGATACGGTAGAAAACGCGGATGTTGCCTGAGGGATGAAAGGATTCAGAGATATTGGACAACTTTGTTGGTGACAATCAAATTGTTGACTCTGAAGTAGGTACCGTTCAACTCGACAAGCTGATTGTGCAGCAAGCGCCGGCGCTCCATTTCCGCCTTGTAGCGTTCGATCAGCACCTGGAGAAGGGCTGCAGGTTTTATATCTCACTTTATCTTTTTTCTATTTGTTAACTCACTCTCTCTCTCTCTATTATGGCCCCTCCTGCGGTATGCCTCTCTCTCTCCCTCTCTCCCTCTCTCTCTCTCTCTCGCCTGTTTCGTTCTCTCTCTTCCCACCTTGAAGAAGTCGCTTGTCTTCGATTCCAGCAGACATCGCACTTCAGCCATACACACGGTGAAAGCGTCGCGTGTGTCGAGTGACAGCTTGCGCAGCTCGTCCTACAATGTTTTTACCTTTCTTTCTCTAACATATTTTTCTTCTTATCCTCTCCTTCCCTCTCACTCTCTTTCAATCTGTTTCTCTCTCTCACTCACTCTCACTCTCCCTCTCTCCCTCTCACCTTCTCTCTCTTCAGCTCATCGCAGCATCGCTTCAGGCGGCTCAGCTGGTGTTCGTCGATGAAGGCGCGGGCGCGGTGCTGCACGACGCGTGCCACTTCAGGCGCTGCCGCGACTGACACGGAAGGAACTGCCGCGATCGAAGCGGCGCACGGCGTTGCACGACCGCCCGATGAGAAGCGGGCAGCTGCCGTCATGCTGCTCTCTTCGCCGGATACTGTAAAATGTGTGGTCATTCCTTTCGCTCTCACTCCCTTTCTGTCTCTCTCTTGATCTCTCTCTCTCTATCAATCTCAGACTCATCTCTCTCTCTTTCTCTTGATCTAATTATCTCTCCCTCTCTCTCTCTATTCTAACTCTTGATATCTCTCAATCCTTGATTCCCTCTTCATCTCTTACTATCTCTTTCTGTCTTTCTCTATCTAACACTCTCTCCCTCTCTCCTGACCACTGGTCAAGTCACTCTCGTAGTCTTCGTCCGTCTCGAGCAGCTGCGCCGTCCTCTCCCTCCTCTGCCACGCTCCCACCAGCTCCTTCAGCCGCAGATTCTCCTCGGAGAGTACGCCAAAGTCGAGCGACAGCACTGAAATGCCGCGGAGCGTTACGGTACGCGGCACGTAGCGTGGCGCGCGACCTGGAACGTCCGTCGATTCATTTGTCATTCTCTTCCGCACGGGACCCACAAACCATTCAAACCACCACTCGACTGCGGTAACACGACAATCATAAATAATAGTAATAAAAAAAATGCTGTATTTTATATTATTCGGTTTCACTTAAAGACACAATACTGTAGTGTTTCTTCAGACGCTTACTTCGTCAGATAGTTCTCCTGGACACCATGGACACCGGGTAGGAGGTGAGAGAAAAGAAAACACATGGCTAAGCCAAATACATAATAGCATGCACACAGAGAATATCATTAAAGCGATGTGAATCAACCGGAGGGCGGTCGGCTCTGAAAGGTTTGCAGAGAACGGACGACGATGTCATAATAAGAAGTTACGAGTAGATCTTCCGAGAGAATTGAGCTCCACGATTGTCGTGCAGGTTTCATCGCCGTCAACAATCGTCAAGACTATTATGATCTCTACTATCCTTGGATTTTTTTTAGATGTCTATTAGCGAGCTCATTTTAAAGCAAAGATAAATATGTGTTAGGTTCATCGAAAAAGTAGATCAGGATGATACGTGAAGAGAGAGAGAGAGTAACGGTGAGATAGAGATAGAGATGTCCAAGTATCAGTTTACGAGCGTATTGGGTAAATAGAGAGGGAAATTATTGTTTTGACCACTGATAAGACCATGTGTTCATCCAAAAATTTGAGAATTATCTAGAATTTTTTTTATTTATATACATTAACGTGTATCAGAGTTGAATCGTGAAAAATATGAGCAAAACACCGTAATAATAGTTGAAAACATTAATAAAAATTAAATAATCGAATAACCTTGAATAAAGTCCTCCATGCTCGCGATTCGCGTTTCTTGCTCGTCGATTATGTCCTCCAAATTGCGCAAGAGACGGTCTTTAGTCTGAAAAAAATAAATAGTATTTTTTATCCTTTTTTTATTTCGAAGAAATGTTTGAGAATATTGCCATATGTATATGTATTTTTTTCTTCTTCTAAAAAACATAAAATAAATTTTAAAAATTTTGCTGGTTAATAATACATAAAAGATATGTAATAGAAGGCCGAGAGAGAGCGAGAGAGAGAGCGAGAGAGAGCATTTGGAAGGCATCTTATGATTAAGTCTGCGCCTTTGTGCACAAGTGTTTCTCTCGTTCTCTCGCCTATCCCTCTCTCAGCTCAGGGACATGGGTAGGCGGGGTCTCTCTAGACGCTCTGGCTATTCGAAAAGTCGTCTGATATAGGGCGCTGCATTGCATTCCGCTATGTAACGGCGAGCTTTTTCGAACGGACAATTTCCGGACTTAGAAATAATTTTTGGAAGCCCGCCTGTACGCGTTTTCGCGATTGGGTGTGGCTAAAAGGTTCGACAGGCAGGAAGCCATAAATTTATATGGCAAACACAAATTATTAAAATAACAGAACATACTATATACATACGTAGCAATTACTAATAAAATAACATGCTCCTAAATGGTAATTAGTTCGTTATGCGCGTTTTCATGGGGTTGCATTGGTCACCGTCAAGCATACGATACTGTTAATGAAAAAAATATATTAAAAAAACAATTATAAATTATAAATTACGAAATATTAAACAATGCGCAACTTCTGAAAATACATTGAAATGTTTAAAAAAAATGAGTACCTCAAGATGCGTCTCGAGAATGCGCATCTGGAGGCGCATGTTCATGAGCTCGACCTCGTGAATGTACTTGCACTGCGCGAACTGATTCGCCTCGAGGAGCGCCGCGTCTGAGGCGGAAGACGCCGCGGAAGATGGACGCGGCGAAGAGGAGGACATCCGGAAACAGAACGGGATCTTTCTTGAAATTTGAATTCGCGCCTTTTTGCCTGTCACAAAAGGGCGAGTGGGCAGCATATAATCTAGAGAGAGCGAGAGAGACAATCATCAGGAAGATTAAAATATGTACAGTACGGTTGAGTTTCACGCTCCTTTAATGTCCCGCATTCGTTTGAATTGTACGGTCTAACAAAACAATAGAACCTATCCAAATGATAAAAGCATGACAAGCAAGGGAGAAGGAAGAATGTAACCATTGAAGCTTCGATGAAAAGGTATCATGTTGAAGTTAAAGGTGAAGCCTAATTGTAAAGGTAAAGCTAAAAAGAACAAAGAAGCTGACCTAGGAATGAGCCTTCACGAAAAACAAAGAGAAAGAGGTCAATGAATCAGACTAAAAGCAGGGAAACTGAATGGCGGCAAATTTCGAAAGATATTCTTCGTTTAAGGCGTTAAATGTAAGACAAAAAGCGCCTGTCGTCATTAATGAATGTGCTAGTAACAAATGGATCCGGTGATAAATGTGTGAATAAAAATTAGCATTAACTTTAAATCGCATTTTTAAAATTTATTAGCATTAATTTTTGTTGTTGATATTTTCAAGCATCTCTCCGGCAGAGAATAGACATGTTGAGAAACGAAAAAAATAATATTTTAAATTGAATATTATTTGTTTAATCCAGTAAATAGTTCTGACGCTCGACAACGGCGTAGAGTTGGCGAGTAAACAAGACCATAGCATTCTAGTTGTTCAACGGTACAAACACGAAGAGAGGGGGTGAGAAGATAGTGTGAGTGAAAGTGAAACGGAGAGAGAGACAGAGAGAGAGAGAGAGAGAGAGAGAGAGAGAGAGAAAGAGAGATAATAAAAGAGAGAGGGCGAAGAGAGAGAAAGAGATAGGTAGATAGAAAGAGAGAGAGAGAGATAGAGAGAGACGTTGACAGAGAGAGAGAGAGAGAGAGAGAGAGAGAGAGAGAGAGAGAAAGAGAGATAATAAAAGAGAGAGGGCGAAGAGAGAGAAAGAGATAGGTAGATAGAAAGAGAGAGAGAGAGATAGAGAGAGACGTTGACAGAGAGAGAGAGAGAGAGAGAGAGAGAGAGAGAGAGAGAAAGAGAGATAATAAAAGAGAGAGGGCGAAGAGAGAGAAAGAGATAGGTAGATAGAAAGAGAGAGAGAGAGATAGAGAGAGACGTTGACAGAGAGAGAGAGAGAGAGAGAGAGAGAGAGAGAGTCAGAGTATCTGTGTCCCAAAATACACACAAGTGTGTAGTGGTAATGTTCTGCTGCCGATAGTGAGACGCTTATGATGACACACTCGGAACAATACAAAGAGTTGGAGTGGCGTTGAAGGCGTGTTTGCCATGGGCCAAAGCGAAGAAACGTTGAATAGGATAGGGAGAGAGTGTAAGAAAGAGACAGAAAGACAAAAAGAGAGAGAGAGGGAGAGAGAGAGAGGTAGACAGATAGAGAGAAAGAGAACGAAGAAGAGGGAGTAAGATAAAAGGTGAGAAGCAAACAGAAAAAAGGCATTAGCAAGCGATAAACAGTAAAAATTTCCTTAAATGAAAAAAAAATGTTTTGAAAAACCACAATTTTTTGACATTTAGAGGACTGTATGTATGTACATATATCATGGCGCTGGTTTCTTTGTACAAATGTGCTTCTCGCACCGGAGTATCCGCCACTCTTCCATTCTCCTACGTTTGGTAGCAATAAGTTCCAATGCGAACGCCACACCGTCTCGACTCTCTGAAGCCTAATCCCCTCATTTGATGAGTAATCCGGGGCAAATAGTCATGCATCGAGACGTGAAGACGAAGAAGAAGCAAGAAGAAGAAGAAGCTTGGCTTAAAGGGCAACTGCAAAAGTAGAAACATGTTTTCGCTTCTTTCCTTCGCATGAAGAAGAAGTCCATGGCGGATGCCAGAGACTAGAAGGATGAAAGCAGCGGGCGAAAGTTAAATATGTACGCATACATGAAGAAGAAGAGCGGCAATTCTAGTGCGAGTTGGAAACTTGCAAGAGAGAGAGAGAGAGAGAGAGAGAGAGAGAGAGAGTAGATAGAGAAAGAGAGAGTGTGTGAGAGAATGAAATAAAGTAGAGGGAGAAGACAAAGAAAGCAATTCAAAGAGTAACATTTCATGATGAAGAGGCGCGCCAATTTGTCCAAGGCCTACTGCCCCAGAAGGCGACACATTTGGGCTCATGGGGGGCAGAGAGAGGCAGTTAGAGAGAAAGAGGGAGAGAGAGAGAGTGAGGCAAGAAAGGAAAGTGAAAAGAGAAGGGAGAGAGATAAGGAGAGTAAAGGTGAGAGAGAATGATAGAGATTGAGAGAGGATGACAGTGAGATAGAGAGAGCATGAGTTGAAGAGAGACTGAGAGAAAGAGAGTGTATTCGTGGGAGAAAAGACAGACGGCATGACGCTGACCGAACAGCCTAAATTCGAATAGCTGGCGGCTACTCGGGGGATACTCGGCGAGGAAGATGAGTGAGAGACAGAGAGAGAGACGAAGAGAAACAGATAGAGTGAAAGAGAAAAGGAGAGAGAGAAGAAGAAGAGAAGCAGAGAAAATTGGTCGCGACTCGCGCTCATGGTGCGGAAGGAGAAAGCGAGATCGACCGGGCGGCTGCGGCTGTTGAATTGAATGCTCTGACAGAGGGGTGTGAAGGAGGAAAGAGGAGAGAGAGAGTGTGTGTGAGTGAGAGAAGAAGAGAGAGAGAGAAGGAGCTAAAAGAGTGAGTGAGAGAGCAAGAGAGAGAGAGAGACAGAGGGAGAGAGAGAGAGAGAGAAGAAAAAAAGACGGAAAAGCGTTTATGAAAAGCGGAGATTGCGGGTCGAAGAGAGCAAAGAGAGCAAGAAAACAACCATCTCTTAGCCGAGCATAACTGGGAATGAAAAGGAATTGGAATATATATAAAAAATAAGAACCAGCTATTGAACCAGCAGGAACGAAAGGAAAGATGCAAAGCAGGGAAGGAAGAGCGAAGCAAGCATATTTTATTGTTCTGGAATCGTCAATGAGTGCATCACAAGCATCTAAATATTACTGAATTAACCCTGTTCGATGTACGGAGTTTTTTTAAATCCTTTTTTTTATCACTGAGTCCAAGTTCTCATGTCGTTCTCCTCTCTAATTTCACTTTCACTTTACAACTTGTTTAGGTGTTCTTTTCGGTCGACTTTGACTGAAATGGGAAATATGCCTTTTACAGCTTCCATTCTGCCCCATCTTCTGTATGTTGAAGACGCGCGGAAGACGCAACTCACTGACAAAGAGAGTGGCGTTGAGTGGAAGGTCTCAACTTTCCCTTACGCTTGTCACACTCCTTTCTCTTCTCTCTCTCACTCCCATCTCGTTCTCTCTCTTTCTCTCTCTCTCTCTCTCTCTCTCTCTCTCTCTTTCCCTCTCTCGCGTGCTCCGTTCCCAACTAAAAAGCGAGTCGAGAACGGCCAAGTCGAGAGAGGTCTCCGTGGCCATTCGCACAGTCAGTTCCCGTGTTCTATCCGACAATCATCTGTAGCTGAAAATTTTAAGAAAGCAGATGAAACACAGTATTGAAAACTTTAACCCCCTCTGATTTCATTTCTACTGTACTTTCTAATAATAAGGTTCTGGCACTTTTTCCGAAAAGCATCTTCTCTCGCCTGACTGCACGGAAAACCACCGAGGCGTGAGGTGGAACATAATTACTTAGTTTCATGTTATTTTCGCTCATTCTCTCTCGAGAGAAAAGAAAGAGAAAGTGCTAGAAAAGAGAGAGAGAGAAGAGAGAGAGAGAGAGAACAACTTAGAAAATGGATATTAACAAAAGAGAATAGATAATGACCATAGAAAGCTAAAAGCCACTTTAAATTATGAATGGAGGAAAAAACAGAAATGTGTGCGTATTGCTGGCGACGGTATTTCTTTCGAGATACTGATTTCAAGACTTCCGTCGCTCTCTTTCTCTCTCGCTCTTTCTCTCTCTCTCTCTCTCTTTCACTCTCTCTCTCTCTTCTCTAGATCTATCATAGCATCTATCTTTCTCTCATTCTTTCATCTTCTTGCCTTCTCCGTCCTCAACTCCAAAGTGAGAGCCAGGTTTGAGTGCCCATTCGCACGTTCCACCGGATAATCATTCGGAGTTGAGAGTTTTGAAAACGTAGAAGAAAAAAAGAAAGAAACTCCTCTTTCATTTCTTCTTTGAGGTGCATTTTAATATTCGAGGAAGGTTATGGAAGCTGATTAGCATCTTCTCAAAACTCGAACTGATATAACAGCGGGCGAGTGCACCGAAAACCACGGAGGCGTCTTTTGAAAATAATTCCTTCGTTTTATACAATTCTTCGCTCATTTTGCTTATCTATTTAATTTTCTTGTTTATCTCAGTATCTCTCTCTCTCTCTTTCTTTCTTCTCTCTCTCTCTCTCTCTCTACTGGAGACGATGCAAGAGGAAAAAAATTTGAAAAATAAATAAAAAATTGTATAAAATAAAATAACATTAAGAAGGAAATTGTACATAAAAGTAAGTCGCATTATCTCCAGTCTGTAATGCTCTACATATATTCTCATGGGTGGTAGATGTACATCTATTATATGAAAGTTAAAAAGAATAAGCGGAGAAAATCAGTCGGGTAAGTTTGTATAGAATGGAGGGGAAGGCAGAGTGAGAGAGAGAGAGAGAGGGAGGGAGAGAGAGAGAAAGAACAGTAGAGAATGTGCATATATTGAAACAAAAGAGAATAGAAATCGAATATAGAAAGGTCAGAACCAGGTTAAATGATGAACTGAATAGAAGAAGAAAAACAGAAATGTGTGCGTAGTGCTGGTGGCAGTGATACTTTCCAGATACTTGTGTTAATACTTCCGTCACTCTCTTTCTCTCTCGCTCTCTCAATCTCTCTCTCTTATCTATCACTTTTCTCTGTCTTATCTCTCTCTCTCTTCTCGATCTCTCTCTCTCTCTTTTTCAGTCTCCTTTTTCCCGCGGGAGCAACTCATTCCACTCCACTTGAGACTAATATCCCTGATCCCCTCGAGCAAAGCTCATCGTCGGTTTCAAATGCTCTGGAAGCGGATCATGAGAGAGATTGTGTGAGACACGGAAAGAGAGAGAGAGAGAGAGAGTGAGAGAGAGAGAGAAGGAAGAGTCGGAGAGAGTGCGAGAGACTGTGAGAGAGAAAGAGAGAAAGAGATGCTACAGGAGGGGAGAGCATGAGATTCAAGGGAGTGATATATCCACATACACACATAAATACACAGATGCGATATGATCATTATCAGCTGAAGGAAGGTTTGGTTTAGGGAACAAGGGAAGGCAAGAGGAGGAGTGTACTAGGGAGATCAGCGAAAAGTAGATAGCGAGAGAGAGAGAGAGAGAGAGAGAGAGAGAGAAAAGGATAGAAAGAAATGAGAGAGTAATAAACGGTAAAGAGATAGAGAGTGAGGGGCCATAATCCGTAGATTTCAGTAGTGGGGGGGGGGGGTGGAAGAAAAGAAAAAGGTTCAGGCACCACCATTTCAAGCAAGGGCGAATGCAAAGCGCAAACAGCTGGAAAGCGTTCTTTTTTACGCTTTTGAATGAGAGCAGAAGATGGTTTGTTGATTCTCGAAACGGTCTCAGATAAGAACACTTTTAAGGAGATTACGGAATCGAGCGGACAACCGACTAAATAAATAAAAGTAAATAAGTCAAGGGAGAAACAAAGGAGAACGCGGCTAATGTGGATTGGAACGGAATGATGGAAGAAGTGAGCGCTGGCAAGAAAGAATTGAAAGAGAGAGATATGAGGTAGGAAGAGGAAGGGAAAGAAGGAGAGGGAGCGAGACAGTGAGAAAGAAGAGGAGAGACGAGAAAGAGCAAGAAAGTAAGAGAGAGAAAGAGGGAGAGAGAGAGAGTGGGTGAAGATAAAGGGGGAAGATTAGCCAGAAAAACGTGGGCGCCTGATGATTCCCATTGAGGGCACTGATTCCTTTGGCGGCCTTTTGCTCATGGTCAGCAGAGAGATGCGGATAGAAACTAGCTTGATTGAGAGAAAATGAAGCTTATTGTTATGGTTAGTAAAAAGAAGTAAAAAGAAAAAAAAAGAAGTTTATTTATCAATTTTTGCGTTAATTAATTAATAAATAGTTCATACGCTTTAAAAAAATTTACGTCAATAGGTTAGAAAATGCGTAGATGATAGATTAGATACGAGCGATAGCAAATGGTAATAGATGAACGATAGAATGTGACAGAGGAGGCTATCACAGAGTCAACGAAGGTACACATGAATAGTGGGTCAACATCTCTGAGAGGCTTGAAGAGTAACGGAGAGTTTTGTGGGAAGAAGAGGAGAGGGGGAACAGTGTTAGAGCGAACGGGATGAATACGATACGACAAGGAGATACATTGCTTGAGAGAGAGAGAGGGAGAGAGAGCGAGAGAAGATAGCGCAAGCTGATAGACAATAAAACTATGAGAGAGCATGAGAGAAGATGCAAAGATTGCAGGTAGAACTCATCTCAGATTGCAGAAAAAAATGACCAGAGTTTGCGGAAGTGTTACAGCGGCGAAGATGATGGCGAGAAATGAGGAAGGGGTGAGGAGAGAGAAGGAAAAGAGAGGAGAGAGAGAGAAGGGAGAGATAGTGGGGGGGGGGTCAGAGAATTAGGGAAAGAGATATGTTGAGCGAGAAATCCTAAATAAAGACGAAAAAGTATGCATCTCTCGCGTAATGATGGTAATTACTAGTAGGATGTCATGGCCGGTCGGGGAGACCATAAGTAAGCACTAAATGGAGAAAGGGAGGAAGTACTCGCTGTTGTTGTAGAGAGGACTGCTTGTTGTGGCGGCGGATGGTTGGATTGGTCCTGCAACGACCGGGGGCTCAGGCAATCGACACGTCGAAAACAAGTAAATGGAGTGAGATCGCGAGAGAGAGAGAGAGAGAAAAAGAGAGAGACAAAAGAGTGGAGAGAACGAGAGAGAGAGAGAGAGAGAGAAGAGTTGAGAGAACGAGAAAGATGAAAAGAGAGATGGAGGAGGCACTAATAAGCATTGTGCACTACGAAGAGGACAAAACAGTACTTTGGCTCTACTCATATCCGGATCTTTCGGTAATTTTCGTTACTCTTTCTATATCTCTTTCCATCTCTTGTACAACCTCTCTCTCTCTCTCTCTTCCTCCCCTCTCTCTCTCTCTCTTTCCCTCTCTCTCTCTCCCCCACTCTCTCTCTCCTCTAATGATGATTCTCATTCTCCTCGACTTCCAGAAAGAACGCGGCTGAATCCGTAAGATCCTTTTACTTTGCTCGTTCCGCATGCCTCTTTGCAGAGGGCGAGTGAATTGCAGCGTGAGGGGAAGAAAAACAGCATTTTCAGTGGAAAGCAGCGGAACGCACAGCTGAGCGTTTCTGTGAACAGAGAAGGAGAGAAAGAGAGAGAGAGAGAGAGAGAGAGAGAAGGTAAGCGAGAGAGACTGAAAGTAGCAGAGATAGGAAGTGAGCGAGACTAGTTTCGAAGGAGTACCACCGTCGGCCCTGGCTAGCAAGCATGGCTTCGTGAGTGTGCCACCACTCCTCGCACGCAGCGTTGCCCTCTGACTAATTCCTCTTTCAGGTCCTCTTTCTCTCTCTCTCTCTCTCTCTCTCTCTCTTACTCTCTCCTCTCCTCTCTCTCTCTCTCTCTCTCTCTTACTCTCTCCCCCTCTCTCTCTCTCTTACTCTCTCCCCCTCTCTCTCGCTCTCTCTCTCTCTTACTCTCTCCCCCTCTCTCTCGCTCTCTCTCTCTCTCTTTCTCTCCTTTCTCTCTCTCTCTCTCTTTCTCTCTCTCTCTTTCTCTCTCTTACTCTCTCTCTCTATCTCTCTCTCTCTCTCTCTCTCTCTCTCTCTCTCTCCCATCACTCTTCTCATCACTCAAAGTCTGGTAACAGGCAGCTCACTCAAATCCTCTCGCGTGCGATATGAATTTATCTGCTGCGAGTGTCTCTTGCAGCAGACCAGAAACGCAAAGCCGAGATCACGTCCGTGAAGATCTATTTCTCTCTTTTCGCTCCCTGTCTCTCTCGCTCTCTCCATCTCACTCTCCTTCCCTTTCTCTCCTTTATGCAGCTCTCTCTCTCTCGTCCTAGACTCCTGCTCTTCCTGAGTCAAACGAGGATATTATTTCTACTGAAAAGCAAATACTCTCACTTACGTGAAGAAAGCCAGGAATTATTTGCCTAAGGTGAGATAAGTTGTTTCGTAGTACCTGCTGTGTCCCAGAAAACTACCCAACTAAACACTTTCTGCCTATTTGGCTACGGTAGATTCAAATGCGTGATGATTCATGAAATTCTCTGCGCGCTCCATGAGCATCTGGAATCATCTGCTCTGCCGTCCGCCCTTCATCCGGATGCATGTCAAATGTCGGAATTCTGGTTAGCCGGCCTATACTAATTGTTGTTAATGACGTCAGCTTCACTTAAACTGGACTTGAACGTACCAAACTACTTTAAAAAGACTTTAACTTAACCGGAATCTTAACGAGTCGATTCGCCGCGGTTTTGCTTGATCATCTGAAACCTAAATTCCATACTTGAACGTAAACAACGCTTGAATCGTTTTCTGTCGCTCTTTGTCAGCTTTTACTTTAATTTGAAGCTTGCTGGCTTAGTTGAATAGTTGAGACTCTTAACTGCCTTAACTTTGCGAGTCTTTTCCGTACTATTTCCTTCTCAGGACTTTACTTTTTTGTACTTTGGAAGGTATATCTTCTTTGTTAATTTTATAACTATGATGGCCCCTCAATTTTAGTGGTACCGTACCTGCACTCGTCCGTGTTGCGTGTGGTTGTTCCTGACGAGCGCGTGAGTTGGGGCGCGCCATGGCCCGAATACGCGCCGCCAGAGTACGAATCGGCTGTCCTGACCGGCAAGCCATGGGCTGACCCGGCCGATGTCAAGGGGATTCGATTCAACTCCAACGATGGCAAGGTCGATAGAAGATCGCATGATGGGTTAGCTATCGGCTGTTATTCCTTATTTACTACTCTTTTATTTTGGGTGGCATTGAAATATCACGACGAAATTCCGGGAATGAATTTATTCTTTTGGAGAAGCTGTACCCAACTTTTCACTGTTGTTGTTTTCTTATTTACGGTTAAAGGAATTCCTAAGGTGGCTTTTTTCCTGTACTATTCTTAATGCAATATTTTAGAACAGTGTTCTTTTTTCACCACATTTTTTTATCACTTATGATACACGCGTTGAAACGAAATACATTAACGTATAATAAAAAGAAAAAAACTAAAAAACCGTAATCACAAGAATTAAAGTTATTCAAAAAGGTTAAAAAGAGATTTAACTTTATTCTTATCTTCTAGTGACTACGCCTTTGACACGACCAGCGGGAGGCCCCTGAACCCTGCCGGCCGCACGGGTCTGCGTGGCCGCGGCGTCCTCGGTAGATGGGGACCGAATCACGCGGCAGACCCGCTTGTCACGCGCCGCCACGCCCACGATGGCGGCCTCCAGTTTGTCGCCATCCGACGAAGGGATAATGGTTGGGCGCGAGATTAAATAATAATAAATAAATAAAGCTTGAAATTCTTTTCTATTTAGAAAATGAAATAAAAAAAGGTAATTAGGATATCTTGTATATACGATGTTCACAAGACTGGTTTAAAGTTATTTTTCTTATCTCCATTTAGATAAATTCATTTTTAATAAAAAGAAATGAAGAGATTGTATAAGTACTTATTTGGTGATTGGTTTAACCGTTTTTCTCTTCTTCACTTTGGTGATATTCAGTGATAAGAAGACAAATGAAAAAGTAACGATAGATAAGTAGAGCGTATTGTGTTTGGAAGATTGGTTTAATGGTTTTTATTCTACTCCATTTAGATGAGTGGGCGATCCCGGGCGGCATGGTTGACCCGGGCGAGCAAGTCTCAGCGACACTCAAGCGAGAGTTCGGCGAAGAAGCACTCGGCGGAAAGAAGGTATTATTCCTCCCCTTCTTTTCGTTTTCACATACTAAAATTAAATTTAAAAAATTATATTCTATTGAAAGATTTTCGTATAAATTATAGCTATCTATAAATATATCATTCTAAATTAAATTATGGAGAAAAGAAATGATTAAGAAGTTATATTTAATAGTGTTTTACACGATGAACAAGCTGGATATCCAAAAACAAATAGGGATTTGTATATTTGAAAATTTTCAGTTTTTTTATGCCGGTGGTTTTCAAGCGTCTTGATTGAATATGTTTACATCGGAATTGTGTTTACCCGTTTTTGAAACCTTAAGTTGGAGGAGTTAAATGAGTGTGTTATTTATCTGATTTAAGATAAATATAATAAATACAGGCCGCCGAAATGGACGAGCTCTGGCAGAAGGGCAGACAGCTCTACGCCGGCTACGTGGACGACCCGCGCAACACGGACAACGCATGGATGGAGACGGTGGTCATGCACTTCCATGACTATGGCGGGGTCATGAAGGATGTCAATCTTCAGGTGGAGAGATAGCTATCAAATAAGTTATATGCTAGAGCTTGAAAGTAAATAAGCTAGCAATGCATCAAAATTTATTTACAAGCAAAGAATGCTTCAGCCGCTTGCCTGTGTGTGACCAGTTAGTGAAATGATTTCGGTTTAACAAGTACTATTGTAATAAGTATAAAGTGTAAAACACGCAGAAATTATAATAATTCCAACAACAAAAAATCAAGAATTTGAATCCAAAGTGTTCCCGTACGGAAAAGCCTTTCGAAAGCGCGAAGCTACAGTAGCCCGCGCGTAAACAGCGCGCGATCGGCACGAATAACTCTGCCTTTCTTATGCAGGCCGGTGATGACGCGGCCGCTGTTCGCTGGGTGGACGTCGCATCGGAAGAGCCACTTTACGCGAGTCATTCGAGATTTATCGGGCTTATTCGAGACTTTAAGGAGTAAACGTCTTTTTCACTATCTGTTTATATATAACCATACTTCCGCGAAATGTTTACTTACGTGTGCTCCATGGCCATTTATGAAGATTTTCCGTCTGAAATCTGTCATGACGCACTTGTATTTTATGAAATACGCGTATTTTATACGAGTAATAAACGTGAATAATGTTTGTAAGCTAAGCAATATTTATAACAATTCGTTGCCAGGCGAATGTTTATTTGAACGAATCGCTGGTTCCATCTCACGAATCGGCTATAAAATCCTTGTTTCATTTGAAGGAAAAGTTTCTGCTCGTCAAGATGAGTCGTCATCCTCCTGAAATCAACGGCATGCACTCGCTCAAGGTTTGTAATCGAAAAATTTAAAGATGAATTGCCTTGACTAATGCTGGGTATTGGGGTTTTAAGACTATATATCCTGTGATGCGTAAGAAATGCTAAACTTTGTAACGTATATTATTTATCGCTTATAGTAATCAAGAAGGAAAACGTTCTGTTGGACAATGTCGGAAACAGCCAGGCGGTAATTTCTGCGGTTGTCCAACAGAATGTTTTTTTTTTAAATCAACAACTGATGTTGTTTGGAAGGAGTGAAACTGTTCAATTTTAGGCAACAAAATGTGCAGTTGTAGATAACAAAATTGTTAAATGTAAGTAACAAAATGTGCAATTGTAGGTGGACAACATCTCGTACCAGACCACGCCCTCTGACCTCCGCCGAATATTCGACAAGTACGGCGAGATTGGCGACATCCACATCCCACGAGATCGCTACAACCGACAGAGCAGGGGATTCGGATTCGTGCGATTCTACAGGTATTTCCACACGGAGCACGTTCAAGATGTCAATGACAACTTATCGCATGCAGCTTGTTTACATTTATGACAGGACTTGTGCTGATTATACAAAGTTATATAACCTCTTTCTATTTCTGATTAATCTCTTAAAAAGCAGACCGTAAGTTGAAGAGAAATAAATAATTTTGCGCTAATCCCGAAAGCTTTACCTAATGGTAAGGTAATTAAGGAGCTTTTTCATTGTTTGACAAAGGCTTTTAATCTCTGTTGTTTGTAGAAGAAAAAGGAGCAAGATAATATTATATTTCATTGTATGATACTTTGTTAATGAAAAGCTAAATAATATAATATTTCAGTAGAAGTTTTGTTTTAAAATAAAAGTAAAATAATATTCAATTTCAGTCGCCGCGACGCGGAGTACGCGCAAGACCGTGCGGATGGCAAGTTTGTGGACGGAAGAGAGATTCGTGTGTCGCTCGCTCGTTACGAGAGACCCATTGATGAACGCGGATCGGACAGGGACAGGGATCGTGGCAAGCGAAGGTGGGATATCCATTCATTATATTCATTCTTTCTTTCTCTATCTTGAGTCATAATAAGGATTGACTGAAATTGTTAGATGAAAAGTAACAATTGAAAAAAAAATGCTTTTATGCTAATCTCTTAGAGTAATGAGTTGGAAAAGTGATGGAGGCTTGCAGGTCTCTCAAATCAAAATTGGAAAGGGCCAACGAGAATGAAGCGAATATTTTGCTCTCGGGATTTGTCCCCTTTTTCTTCTTCTTTTCGTGACGTCATCAAATGGAGCAAAAATACATTTGTGTGTCTTTTTTGCGCAGATGCCGCAACCTCTTCTGGCTGCTGTGTGCCTAGCAGAGTAGTAGCAGAGAGTTGCTGAGGCCGAAGCTGTGCCTCTCTTGCTGAAAGCTCCCAGGGTAGCAGCAGAGCTGAGCTGAGGCAGAGGCAGAGAAGCAGAGTGCCATGCAGATAGCAGAGAGACACCAGAGAAGCAGAGTGTCTCTTGCAGCTACTCGATTCCCCGCCGCAAAGCTGACACACAGACACGACCGAGAACAAACCTACAGTAATCATTGGGTTGAGGTCACATGAAACACACTGTAGCACGAAACATACTGTAGAGTATGCGACATGGACACTTCTTGGGGTTTTTCTATAATTTGGCGAAGGGATTTGTTTTCTTTCCAATGGTTGGAAAGAAAACATATCATGGGAAAAAAAACCTATTACTCTTTTTTATTTGATTAAAAATAGAGGATACAGTTCTGGACGCTACAAGATGTTGTGTGCTCGCTTGGCGAGCTGAAATTATTGATCAACTTCCTTTTTCGGCCCACAGGTAGCTGATTTGACAGAGTGGCTGCTGCAGGTCTCGCTCTCGCTCGCCACGTCGCAGCCGCTCGCGCTCCCGTGACCGCCACCACGGAGACCGACACCGGGAACGCAGTCGAGACCGAGACCACCGTCGACACCACCACTCGAGGTCTCGCTCCAGGTCGCGCAGCCGCTCGCGGTAAGTGGGGCGGCCGTGGAATGGGAACTGCTGAAATCTCTCTCACTAGACACTGTAGAAATGGCATAAAAGTCTATTTTTATAAGAAGTGGCGTAAGTGGAAATAATATAAGGTTGATTATGGTTAGGTGTATTTCACGGACCTGTTCTATAAAAGGTGTTTTTTAATGTGGAATAAATGGGTTTATTAGATGGGCTGTTTAGCATAGCCATTATGGTAAAGAAAGATGTGGCAATGTTTCAGGGCGAGCTATTAGAGCTGCATAGGTAAGTATTCAAGGGAACCTTTATTCTAAAAAAATTTCTGATAAGAATGTTGGATGGAAAGCTCGAATAGGTCAGTGATTTTGAGGAACTTATAATTGGTCTCGACCTGGTATTTCCGCAGAAATGGGACCTATGTTTGTTGCTCAATATTACAATACCTTCGCTATGATTCTAGCTCGCAAAGCCGCTCTGGCGACCGCAAGGAGAATCGCTCGCGCTCCCGCTCAGTGGCCGAGGATGAAAAGGGTCGCGAGGCATCCAGGTAGGGGGGCTGAGCAGGGAAGGGGTGGGGGAGGGAGGGGTGGAGATTGACCCCCCCCCCCACTCTAATGGGTCCTTCTTCGGGCAGAATACTTTTGGGGTAGAAATCAATTTTTTTGTACTTAGGTGTAAGGAGAACGTTGAATTAACGATGGCCAATTGAAATCTCTGGGATTAATTGATTAGCCTATAGCATAGAGAGTTTAAGGGAAACAAGGGGAATCCTTCATTAAATGAGCGCAGTAAAAATTATCACATTCTTTCTGTTGGAAGGTAAAATATTGGGAGGCATCTGATGTTATCAGGTTGTCTTCCGAATTTTTTCATCTTCCCTATTTGTTTAAACAGTTGGTATTTTTGTTGCATTTCACATAGGTAACTAAAATATGTAAATTCCTGTTATAAATCTTGAATAGTTTTTTTTTAAGTAATTTGTTTAGATCTCGCTCGCCTTCACCTCGCGAGAATATTGGAAGTGGTGATCGCCCCTCTCGCTCTCGCTCTCCATCCCGCTCGGCCAGTCCGGAATGATCGAGTGACGACGACGAATGGGAATTGTCGCCACCTTCCCTCACTCCCAACCACACCAAAATATTGTTTATCCAAATCTCCATCGCGACTTTACCACCAACTTTTTAATACTTTGTTTTCATTTATTCTTTTTTCCCTTATTCTGGCATAACAGTGTATGCTCCCGTTATTATTCATCACACTTAAACTGAAGTGTTTTCGGAAATAAAATTTGTTTCTGTTCAATGATTTGTTTTTGAGCACGTTTATAGCGTTCCTAGCGCTAATATTACCTTTTACTTTGTTTGGGTGTAAATCTTGGCTGCTTCGTAGCTGCGCCTGTTTTCTGGGATGTTTTTTAAAATATCAACTTTTTCTCTAGAAACCCTCGTAAGGCAGCAGCCTAAGCCATCAGTTCAAGCTGGCCGACATGGGAAGTCGTCGTCCTCCGGACATTAATGGAATGTACTCGCTCAAGGTTAGGGGTTTGTCCTTCGGTCGGTGCTTTTCCTATTTGCTTGAGTAAGCAAATAAACAGCACTGGGAATTGGGCTCGTTATTTAAAGATTATGATATCAGTGAACAACATGGAATCAGGAGAAAGGCAAAAAGTTACCAACCGGTATTTATATTGTTTAGGAATGTACGTTATCTAAAAGTCATAAAAATGACTAATTTATTAACTTGTAATATGCTCAGGTGGATAACATCTCGTACAACACGACACCGGCAGATCTGCGCCGCCTCTTCGACAAGTACGGAGAGGTCGGCGACATTCACATCCCGAGAGACCGCTACAACCGACAGAGCAGGGGATTCGGATTCGTACGATTCTACAGGTTGGCAGCGGGAGCATAGAGGAACTGTTAGGGCAGGGTTATATTCAAATAGCCATAATGTCGTAAACAATGACCAGCATATATACAATGAATGTATACGAAATAAAGGATAAGTTAGAAATAGTGAAAGTTGCCTTTGTGCGGTTTTTTCGTATCCTGGCAGCTTTGTTTCTGATAAACTTTGCAAATGTGAAATAACTTTAAGTGTTTGGTCTTTCTATTTAATTTGCCAAAAAGAGAAATTAATATAAATTTCAGTCGTCGCGATGCGGAACACGCGCAAGACCGCGCTGATGGCAAGTTCATGGATGGACGAGAGATTCGAGTGACCATGGCGAGATACGAGAGACCGATTGATGAGCGAGGCAGCGAGAGGGACAGCAAAGGAGGAGGCAGGCGCAGGTATTGCAGAGAGCAGATCTCTTCTATTCATGGATTATGGAATTCTTATTTGAGGATTACGTTATTTTGAGGTAAAGAAGGTAGTAATGTCAAGTTATTAGAACGATGATATTTTGGAGTACTTATAAACTGTGACAAGTATTAGAAAAATTAAACATTTAAGGTCGTTGGCAACTGGGTGACTAATATTTAAGATGACTTATAGACTACTTGAATTATTAAAATTAAAGTGGTAAACTTCGATGGTTGTAGATGAAATATTCAGTGCGAATTAAACATGTATTTTTTTTCTGAATAGATAATTATTTGGAAGCAATAACATTCAGCGTAGATTGATAACTACTTTTTCGCGAAGTTTTTCTAGGTCTTGAATTGTCCTACAGAGCTATCTTCCTGGTTTGGCTTTTTTTTTTACATTCTCTTATCAATCCTACGCTTTTGAGAATTTTGAAAGAATTGTTTTGGTTTTCGGCCCCATATTGTTTTGTCCATATGATTTATTTCAAGTTCCTATTTATTACTATGGTTTAGAACTAGTGTTTAAAAACCCCGGGTGGACAATTTTCAATGCAAACCAGGTAGAGGCCACTATTTGAGGGGGGGGGGGTGCACTGTTAGAGGAAACACTATTTATCCAAAACAATTAGATGACTGAGATTCTGCTCAGATGCTCACTGCTGGCAGCAGCGTTGACTTGCTGAAAGTAGCAGCAGGTAGCAGCCTGAGGAGGCAGAGTGCCAGAGAACCAGAGCAGACAGAGACCAGAGACGCAGAGAGTATCCAGAGATATCAGAGACCCAGACAGACCACATAGCTGCAGCAGACACACTCACTCTCCACTCATCGTTAGCCGACTAGCGGCGGTAATAGCATGACATTTGTGAGCCTAGAGATATCCTCTTCCTTTCTGGGTACTGTAGAAATGAGCAAGAGAAAAAAGAATGAGAAAAGGATGAAGATGTGAGTGAAAACCGTATTATTTTTTTACAAGTTAATTTGTAGGTTTATAAAGCAAGTGAGGCAAGGGAAAAACAAGAGTACTCTATATGCCTGGAAAAATCGCGCGAAATTGGGTCATAAAAAAATAAGAAAAATAAAATGCAAATTTAAGGTCTCGTTCCCGCTCGCCACGTCGCAGCCGCTCGCGCAGTCGCTCTCCACGAGGACGCGACCGTGGACGGGACAGAGAACGCGAGAGGTCGCGCACCAGGTCAAAGTCGCGCTCGCGGTTCGTTCTCTCCCTCTGTCTCTCTCTCTCTCTCGCCCTCTCTCTCTCTCTCGCCCTCTCTCTCTCTCTTTTTCCCCTCTATCTCTTTCTTATCCTCTCTTTGTCTCGCTCTCTATTTCTTCTCGTTTTCTCACTCTCTGTCTCTTATTCTCTCTGGTCCCCCCACTTTTCTATTCAAAGACCTCGTGAAAGTGTTGTAAAGTCGAAAATGACCAAAACTGACTTGGTCCTGGTCATGGCTATTGAATGACAGAGTTCTTGTTCTGCAGTTCTCGCAGTCGCTCTCCCTCTGCGAAGAAGGAGAAGCGTTCTCGTTCCCGCTCCCGCTCTCCAGCACCCGAGAATGGCGGAGGCGGAGACGCCAAAGGACGCGAGGCATCCAAGTCACTTTTTTTATTTCTTTAAAAAGTTTTTTTTCAAGCGCATGTAAAAATGTTTACTTTCTAATCTCTCGTATTTTTCTTATCCATCTTTCATTAAACCGGTTTTCTGTTCAGTCACTGTTAGAGTTAACCTTTTCTTTTCAACTAGAAAATGATGGCAATAAGAACAATAGCCAAGTAATTGCGTGACTTTCACAAAGTGGAATTTTTATTATATGGCCGAATGAATTGTAATTAATGATGAATATTTAAATGAAAACTAATCTTATGGTAAAGACGAATGGTTAGCGTATAAGCGTGTTCAGTCAAGAAGTCTTTTTTTTTTCGAATTTTTAGAATTTTCGATGAAAAAAAGACCGAATCCTGAAATATTTTTAAGAAGCATTTCTTGAGGTCTCGCTCGGCATCCCCTCAAAGCGGTGGCGGCAACAGACGTCGCCGTTCTGCCTCTCGCTCTCCTTCTCGTTCAGCATCTCCAGAGTGAGGAATGGGCCGTATAATGGGAACCACAGTAATCTTCTTTTTTTGTTCACCCCACTAATATTCTATTTTTATAATGTGAGGCCGCATTTTCCGTAATACACTCTTATTTAATCACTTTTTTGTCTGAAAACCTCTTCAGGAATGAGTGAAAAACCTAGAATACCAGGAGGTTTATTGTTTATTTATTCTTGTTTTTGTGTAACTTTTGGACATTTACCGCTCTTTTTTCTTGTGTTAGCCAGCTTTTTAATTAAAAAAAAATTGCTTGTTGCTCATGTGTTCGTAAATGCCACTACAAAGTAATAAAATAATGTTGTGGAGTCGAATTTGTTGATGCCGATTATGCAAAGAACGAAGAAGAACCATATTTTTCGGGTGACTTAAAAAAATGTCTTTGTTTTCCAGGAGGTTTGTAGTTAAAAATAGGAAACGAAATAACGGTCGAAGGAGAGAGAGAGAGAGAGAAAGAGCGAATCATTCTTTCAATAATTAATCTACCAAGCACAATGAACAATGAATATTTCAACTAACTTCTAGCAGAAACAGCTCTCATGATGTGGACATGAAGTCGATGGCAACCGGAAATGCCGAAATTGCACGCATGGTTTGGCTGAGAACTGGGGGAGGCACAAGAGGGGAATACTTATGCCACCACCGGATATGAGAAACCCCCTCGGGGCAAGTTGGGATATGCTGTTCAAGGTGCTTGTAAATGTATTATATTATTATTGCGGGGAATTTAGCAATTGTAGATGCTACTCAACACTTTTCCTTTCATCTCTCTCTCTCTATCTCTTTTTCTCTCTTTTTTCTCTCTCTCATTCTCTCTCCCTCTCCTACCCCCTCTCCCTCTCTCTCTCTCTCTCTCTCTCTCTCTCTCTCTCTTTCTTTCTCTCTTTCTCTCTCTCTTTCTCTCTCTCTCTCTCTCTCTCTCTCTCTCTCTCTCTCTCTCTCTTCTTTCTCTCTTTCTCTCTCTCTTTCTCTCTCTCTCTCTCTATCTCTTTTTCTCTCTTTTTTTTCTCTCTCTCATTCTCTCTCCCTCTCCTACCCCCTCTCCCTCTCTCTCTCTCTCTCTCTCTCTCTCTCTTTCTTTCTCTCTTTCTCTCTCTCTTTCTCTCTCTCTCTCTCTCTCTCTCTCTCTCTCTCTTCCATCTCACTCCCAAATCTCTAAATCTCTTTCTAAGTCCCCTCTATGTCTGCGTCGTACTTGTTCCTGTGGTATCTCTCAATTAATCTTTTGCTTGTATTGTTTTATCTCTTCGTTTCTCTATATTTGAAGAGAGAGGAGAATGGTTCGCCGATACACGGTCGGCAATGTCACCGTGCCGCATGAGCTACCGCCACGAGGGCAGCTCGTATTCGATGCTGACTTTGAGTCAGGTTTGGTGGGAGAGAGAGAGAGAGAGAGAGAGAGAGCGAGAGAGGGAGGGAGAGAGAGAGAGCGAGAGAGGGAGGGAGAGAGAGAACGAGAGAGGGAGGGAGAGAGAGAAAGGGATGCAGAGAGAGAATGAGAGAGAGGGAGGGAAAGAGGGAGGGAGATAGAATGAGAGAAAGAGGGAGAGAGAGAAGGGGATAGAGAGAGATAACCTAAAGAAGAGAAGAACGTTGGGGAAGAGACAGAGGATCAAAGGCTAATAGAAAGGATGAGGAGAGAGTTACAGACAGACAGAGAGAGAGAGAGAGAGAGAGAGAGAGAAGAGAATGAAAGAGTGAGAGAGAAATATCGCCCTTCAGGCAACCTCGGCCGAATCGATCCTATCGGTCGGTGTGAGTACGATCTCTTCATCCGACCGGACACTTGCAATGGCAAATATCGCGTCTGGTTCCACTTCTCGGTCGAGAATGCGCTGGAGAAACAGGTGTGGGGGAAGGGGAGGAAGATAGAGAGAGCGGGAGAGAGAGAGAGAGAGAGCGAAAGAGAGCGGGAGAGAGAGAAAGAAAGAGAGAGAGAGAGAGAGAGAGAGAGAGAGAGAGAGAGAGCGAGAGAGAGAGAGAGCGAGAGAGAGAGAGAGAGAAAGAGAGCGAGAGAGAGAGCGAGCGAAAGAGAGCGAGAGAGAGAGAGCGAGAGAGCGAGAGCGAGAGCAAGATCGAGAGTAATGTGGAGGCATCTTATATTGATTTGACAAACAATTATTGCATCAATAATCAGGACACCATATCTTCTAGCGAGTCGTCTTCAACATTGTCAACTTCTCCAAGCCGCGCTCTCTCTTCGACACCGCAACGCGGCACCGGTCGTCAGGCTTGCGACGCAGACACAGTGGTCGAGAGAGAGAGAGAGAGAGAGAGAGAGATGAGAGATAGAGAAAGAGAGAGAAAGAGAGAGAGAAAGAGAGAGAGAGAGAGCGAGAGAGAGATAGAGCGAGAGAGATGAGACAGGATAGAAAAGGGTGAACTAATGAATGAGTGAGAGAGGCACTGGAAGGACATAATCATTTGAATATACATCAGTTTGTTATATAGGTAACGAAAAAGCGTACATTGTCAAAGTTTACCGGGAAGATAAACAGCCGCTTTTGAGAGGCTTTAAAAAACAAAACCTTTTGAGGCGCCGAATCCCGCCAAAGCATCTCTACTACTACCGGAGTGCGATGCATGGCGAGAGACAAGTGCTCTCGTTCGCATACGTCTTCGGAGGAGGCGGAGGAGATGGAGAGAGCGGAGGAGCCAAGGAGACAGGCGAGGAGGCACGACCACTCACGGAAGAAGCGACAGTAGCAAGTGAGAGACTTGTATAATTTTCTTACAGAAAATGTGAAAAATCTATTTTTAAAACGTGCATTTTATACTTCAGAATCATTATATTATTTAGTAACGCACTGGGCTCGGTTGCGGTATCATCATAGCGTCACATGTAACTGAAAAACTTATAGCACCCCAGGAACTCAAAACCACCGGTTTTATCTATTTCACGTATTGTGCGTTTTTTTTTTAAAATAATTAGGTTGAATCAAGATAAAGTTAGGAAAACTTATTGTCACGTGTAAATGGCATAAAAAAATCTTTTCTATCAATAAATGTTTATTTTAAAATATGGAGATTCTTGTATTCGCTATTAATTCTCCAAACTCGCTACTCTTTCCATTCTCAATAGCCGAGCGCGTCTTCTTCGCCTACTCCATTCCGTACACGTACACGCAGCTGCGTGCTCATCTCGCGCAGATCAATGCGCGTCGGCTACCGTACTTCAGACGGGATGTTCTGTGCGAGACAC